>VDFB02358134.1:173901967-174081473 GCA_007258455.2 Sequoia sempervirens | reverse complement strand
AAGATCACATCCAAAGATTTGCTTGTAACATCTAGTTATGAAATTCCTTTCTTTTTGAACTGTTGAAATGAATAATTCCAGACTGTGTATTTGTGTAGAATAAGAATGTTTGCATTTACCTGCTTTTCTTTTGGTCTCATTGAACTTTTGGGATGTGTTAGAGCTGATTTGGTGTTTATTATTGATAAAAACTCTGTAGTAAGCATTTTAGTCTTGATCTAGTTTTTTTTACTTGCAATTGGACAGTTTTGAACCAAAAAATTTGACCTAATTTGAACTTTTGTCTTCATTTTTTTTTTTTCAAACATGTTCTTGCATTATACGTTATGCATGAATGTGCCCTTGTAAACTACTTGTATGTATAAAAAATTCAATATATAAGTGTATTGTTGATAATCCTTGAAAATCACCTTCTAATTTTTCTGCACTTGTCTATTCGGTGCATTTTGTCTATAGTCTATCTTGCTTTGTACACTTCACTTATAGTCTATCTTGCTTTGTACACTTCACTTATAATGGCAAATGCCAGGAATTTCTCAAATGTTAAGTCAGTAAAAAAAATCTGGAGTACAGCAGAATGAAAAGAGATATTAATGTTACAGATGTAAATCAACCTGCATATGGCAGAAGATAAAAACAAGCACGAATGAAGTGATGATGCATACCAGTGTTTATGGAACCTTTTGAAGCTTTGGACTAAATTGTTGCAGGTCCTGTTTATGAGTGAAATCATGTTGTGGCTTTTAGTTTCTCACGAACCTTTTGTTGTTTGCGAAGGAATTGATATTGCACTTGTTGCTGTTCGTTTTCTCTACAAGGTGTTTTTTTCCTCAATCTAAGGTCTCTTGGATTTGCAATTTGATAGATGCCTGTTACCTAAACAAAAGCTTTCATGCTAGTCTATGCTTTACTTTGTTTACTTTTGGATGTGATTTTTTGGCCAATTGTCTAGTTTTCCACAAAGTTCCTAAAATTAGACTTGCCAAGCAGGGTTATTTTGACAAAAGTATTCATGGCCAAAATAATACCTATAGTACCCTATGTTTCTGCCATAAATAGTAACAATACATATATTTCTATTTTTTGAACTGGAAATATTTGACTGCTTTTCTTTCTATTCTTGTAGAAAAAATTCCAGTGCTTAAAAACTTCTCTGCTGCTCTTGCAGGTTATACATATATGCTTAAATTTGTTGATGAAACAAACTCGTTTTCATGAAACATTTATATATAGAAATCTATCATGCTGAAAACCCTTAAAATCAGATTGAAATTACTCTTCTTCCCATGACCCTTTACTTAATTGTGCATTATTTTCAATGTAGAGAATCCTTTGTACTTTCAAGATTTTAAATTTTATTTGCAGCTGGCTCCCAATTCTATCTAGGAATGTGTCTTTTATTGATGGCAGCCTTATCCAGCTTCCCCCAACTCTTTCTGTCTTCTTCTGTTCAACACAGGAAGAGAGTATATGGAAATACCGACCCGACAAAAATGCAACTAACAAAATTCTTCTATATATATGCTCTGACTGATCTGTGCTATTCATGCCAACCTGGCATTAGGGGCCAGCTTGGCCCGGAAAATCAGTTTGTCTCTATTTATGCCTTTGGACTTTCAATTGGATAGTCACTCTTTCCTTAAAATGAAAATATTAGGATGGTCTAAATGTTGTCTTCCAAATGTACTGTTGCCAGTTGTGCTATGCTTAAATTCATCTTTACAACGAATGGTACTTGTGAAACATTTTTGTCTAGAAAAAAGTTAGTGCTGAAAAGCCTTTTAAAGTCACATTTTTTGTGTAGTTGTGATCTTGGTGCAATTTGTCATCTTTTTTTTTGTTCTGTTTTTATTGTTCTCACTGCCGACTGCCAGAAAATTTTCTTTATAGCTAAACTGAAACACTCACCTGCCATCAATAGAATGCATCATTAAGATTATATCACCTTTAGGTTTTCTAATGCATACAGGGTTTTCCATTCTGCCATAAGACTTGCACCCAGCCTTAAGGGTGTTCCGTATTAACACGTGGAGCATATCCAGTGGGGTTTGCACCCTGATCATCATGTTGATTGCTCTTCCTTGCCGCATATTTCAATCATGTTAAAATTCTTAAGGATGGTAATGAATACGAGGAGAAAAGATATTAAATAAATATAGTCTTAATTCACTATGCATATAACAGGAGTGTAGATGGAGGATTTGCGTGAGATATTGTTGTTATAACAATTTATAGCCAAGGGCCAAGTATAAAATATGACAACCTTTAAGGGTTTGCATGCCAAAATATAGCTCATTTTGTTAATATAAACTGTAATTTAAATGAGTTATTTTGCTACAAAGCTCATATTTTATGTAATGTTAGGGTTGAGTAAGTAGTCTGCTCCATAGACTACCAAAAGTTCAATGCATCCAAACATGATAGGTTTTATCTAGCAGCTTGCTCTACATGCTCCCTCTTGGAATGTTCTAGTTGGTGGTGAGTGAAGATCACTCTTTTTGTGATACTACAGGTGCATTACCACTATGGTATTGAGTATAGGATCCATCCCCTATTTTGTGATCATCCTAATGGTCTTTTTATGTGAAAAGATTTTGGTACCCTGTGGAGGGAGCCTTTTCCTCTGTCATGCTTGGTCGTTTGTTTAATCGAGCCTTTACAAACCCTTTAGTGGCTCTCTTGGAACATGTTTGAGACTATGTCATATGAAGTTTTATGGTTGGGGATGGCAGGGATGGACATTTGTAAAGGCAATTTTTTTTGCTCAGATTAACGAAAAGGAGACGACAAATAACATATTTATATTTTAAATTCTTAATCTTTAAAAAGATATAAAATGTATATAGTTGTTTTTAATATAAATTAAAATTTAACATCATTATAGTCTATAGAGTTAAGAAAATTGAAACTTATGAAGTGAATTGTTAAACAAATGAACACTAAACCTTCAAATGAAATCTCAAATAAGAAACTTAGATAACAAATTTAAAAAATTAAAATGAAGGCTCAACCTAGTGAGAGATTAGAGTACCTAGTGAGAGATTAGAGTACTTAGTACACAATATGTCAACACAAGTACAAAACCAATCGATCATGATAAAGTGGTAAAATGCTCAGTCACTATCATTAATCAAAATCTTCATCTTAAGCATTGGCTGTTGGATCTTGGTGTCCTCCATTATTAGTACTAAATGCCAAATTGTGTGGCTTGTCCAATGGAACAACAACCAATCCCATATGTTTGTTCTCCTCGTCAATTTGGTAAGGCTCATTAGGATCAACATCCTTTTGCATTGTAGAACTCTCTATGTACTTGCTCATCTTGCAATCTAGGGGACACAAGCCACTATGTACAACTACTAGCTTCTCTATTTTATGAGAGGTAAGCCAATTTCTCTTGATAGAGTTGTTGAAGCTTTAAATGGACTATTTACTCTTAGTGGTAGATGAACTAGTTACTTGACATAAGAGGTGGGTGGAAAGTATACATAGACCTGGAATAGGGTTGCCTCGTAGTCGCCATCAGTGAGAAGCCACTAAGATCAGCAAATTTGACCTACACTACCCTCAATTTCCATGCTTAATTAGTGTGTATATTTTTTAAGGTTCATTATGAACCCCTTCATCTCTTAATCATTAACAGGGGCAACTTTCCTAAGTTTAGGGACATACCACTTGGGGTTCATTGAATATGCTGTTACATGTAAATGAGAGTTCTTTTGCATACACCTATGAGGACAAATGAGAAGAATATGGTATTTAGAATGCTAAGGTGGGGTCCTTAGCATGAATTGTTGCTTTAATCTCCTTAAGCATTTTGTTAAAGGTCTTGTCAATTTCTCCAAGGTTAGAGACAAATCATTCTTATTGGAGGGGCAACAAATGGTACATTATATTTGGTTTGCTTGTAGAAGTCAAACTCTTTGCATTCCTTCCATATTTGTCTCTTGATTCTCTTCATATGCTCGACTTCTTACACATCATCATCAAGTGCAGTGCTTCTTGAACCTCAGTCATCTTTTTGATACAATCAGAATTGCTATTATAATGTGTCTTTACAAGTTTGAGGAGTTCCATTCATTGAAAAAGACTTGGAACAGTTCCAAGGATGTGTGGTGGTGGCAAATGAACTTTACACGCCCCTAGTGTTAATTTGTTAAATATACGACCTTTTGTTTTGCCAATGCCTTTCATTTTATGTTATTGAATTGGTTGAAAACCTTGCATACCCATAAATGATTCATTTTAGAATTGGATTTGGGTATGAAACACTTGTGGAATTGGGAAAAGAGTTGGATTTAGGAATGAAATGCTTGTAGAGTTGGGTAGGGTACATTATTTTTGTGCATGGAATTGTTTGGAGTAATTGACATGCATAACAGACAATTTAGGTTGGACGAGGCATTTTTGTGGTGATTCCAAGTTTAGAAGTTGGTTTGGTCCATGCAGGCCATTACTGATGGATTGCTAGTCTGAGAACACTATTTTCTTCTTCTTCTAGTGATGGGTTGGGGCAAAGGCAAAGGGCATCTTGTGTGTTGTAGGCCAAGTAGATGGATTTGCAGTGGAAGAGGCTTCAATTGCTCAAAGGTATTTTGAATCTAATTTCTATTTTTAGGCTGCAATATATATAAAAAAGAGTGTATGCATGTCGCAAAAACTATTTTGGTATCATAGCAGGTGGAATATCTAGCGACACATTCAAATTAATTTTTCTCAAGCATCCGGATTTGAAGGAGTGAAGTGGCTAGAAGAATTTTCTATGCTCTTCAGCCTCACGTTCCTCACTTTTTTTGGCACTTTGTTTCATTATACGAATTCTGTTTCATTCTTTAAACTTAATGTCCATTTTCTTTTGCCTATTTGACCTTCCCTCTTTTGCCTTTTCATTTCTTTCTTCGTGGATGATTTTGAAACATAATATTCAACTTTCATTACCCTCATCTAGCATGTATTCTAAATTTAAAATTGATGACAATGTACTTCCTATAGTATGCCTATTGGAAGGTTGACAAGAGAATCGTTTGGGTAGCAAGAAGTATTGTAGTCCTTGGTCGGTTGTACAAGAAGAATGTAGGCATCATTGTAGGCTATAGTGCTACAATTGAGGGATGTCTAGGCCTTGCATGTTGAGGCAAGTGTAGAAGTTGGAGCAGATGCGAGCGTTGACCACGTTGTATAGGAAGTCATACAGGTGGTAGAGTGGGTTGGAGATTCTGAAGTGGCATGAGAGTTATAGAGCCAAACATGGAAGAGTGTTCTTGTTGATTTTGCATCTGCTAGTTTGGGACTCGTGTCTTCACTCTCCTTACATGTTGATGCTCTCTCTAGTGTGAATTTTGGTGGCTACCAAGGCCCTTTCTCTCTCCTTACTATTAAAGGAAGCTTGTCTCTGGTGGGAAAATTAAGTTTCAAAGAGAAATTTGAAGGTCGAGACTTTCATATATGGCGAATACAAATGCAGTTACACTTGATTGGAAAAGATCATTGGGATGTCAAACTGAACACAATCTCACCAATTGATGCAAATGAACTTGCTAAGTGGAATATCAAAAATAAAAAAAAGTGTTGGGGACTATTGGCCTCGGCTTGTCAAAAGCATACCTACACATGTGGATTGTACGAAGTCTGCAAAAGAAATTTGGAAGTCATTAAACAAGCTCTTCAGATTTGAAGCAGAAAGTGCAAAGACGACATTGAAGCATATATTGTATGGATTGAAGATGGATAAAGGTACAAAAATGGTAGATCATATAAGTTTCACTCCCTACTAAATTAGTTTGTTGACATTCATGAGAAAGTAAAGGATGATGGTGACAAAGCAATACTTTTGAATAGTTTGCCTAAGAATATGTCTAGTATGGTGTTTACATAAGGTAAAAATTAGTCTTGAAGTAGTAATTTCTACTCTACTTGACCATAATGAACATTCAAAATTCGAAGAAGTCCTATATGTACATAACAAAGAAAGTTCACTTTCAAGAAAGGGAAAGTACAAATCCAAGCATGTTCCTTCAAAAGGAAAAATAAAATGCTTCTTTTGTAATGAAATAGGACATGTAATTTTGAATTGTAAGAAGAAGGCATAGGATCTACTAGATGATAAACTAGATCAACGTGTTTCTTTGGCAGCAGAAACAGATTGGAAAAACTATGCCAATGATGAAGAGCTATCTTGTCCTAGTGATGAACACTATGTGTTTTAAATAAATTGAAGCTTGGAGGCAAGAGGCAATGGAGGAAGGACACTCAACCTCCTCTTGTCAATCACCAACGATGGGGCCGCTTATAACTTTGGTGGTGTTTTGTTTTCTATTGTGGTGTGTGCTTCTATTTTCTATGTTTTTAATAATTGGAAATTTCACATCATGGGGTGGGAATATAACACCAATATTCCATTTTTAGTAGCAGTGACAATTTCCTATGCTGTTTGAGATTGAGTGGAAATGATCAACAACACTGGCTATTTCTATTCCTTGTGTGTTATTTCCTTATGTAACCTTCTAGCATAAAATATTGTAGTGAACAAAAGCACTAGTGTAATGCAGTTCATGGATTTTGAAATGGTTAGTGGTAATCTAGAAGACCATATGAGGTGAACGAGTGAGTTTGTTCTTATTCGTGTCTAGGTTTGTGGTAAACTTGTATGAAACCATTAAAGGTTGATGAGAGGTGCCTTTTGTTTGAATCAAGATCATGAGCCACAACAGTTGGGCATACTGTAGTTGAAAGTGTGAGTTCTTACCATGTTTGCACTAAGGAGATTGCTGGGAAATTTGTTAGTGCTCATTTTGAAATTTGTTACGAGTTGTTTTAACAACTCACTAAACTTAGAGTGAGTTGAACTATATGGTAGAAAATTAAGGAATACTCCTTTATATATGTATTGTTTCAAATAGTTTGATATAGTGAATACTCAAGCAACATCATTAGTTGTGTTAGTATGAATGTACCCGAAACATACCCAACCCACTATGTTTTGCCATACTAGTGTACTATACACATGTGCTTGTACCCAATTCTAGTTCGACAACTTAGCTTTCATTGCATTATTCAATGCATGGACACAACAAGGGGATTAAAATATGTCTTTGTAAGTAGCTTTGATTGGCATACATGTCGACATGCAAACTAGATCTGCAACCTCGACCATTTGGTAGAAATGAATATTCAAAAATATAAAAATTTAAGAAAAGTAATTTCAGAACTATAATTCTAACTTAAAAAAGGAGAATATGCAAGCATAAATAATATATCAGCAAACATGGAAGAATAAAGCAATTCAAAAATAAAAGTACCTATACAACATCCTTCTCCCCCATCTTGTCTATGACATCCTTCAAAATATTGTATAATCAACATTTTGTGCTTCATGAACAATCAATAGCTCTCAAGATAAAATGGACCAGCCTAGAATTTAACAATGACATTGATAAGTGGTAAGTGTTTGATTCCAATGGTTACCACTCATAGCCCTAATAATAGATTGATCAGCATAATGTGTAGGGTTGGATATTTCATCAAAGCTTGAAGGCTCTATAATCTAAATAAAATGTTTTTATTATCTCTTCCCTTTGGTCAAGTGTAAGGCTAAGACAAATCTTCATTTTTTCTCTAGGTAATGTATGAAAAATGTGCATGTGTAGCAAAGGGCCCCTTTAAAACTCATATAAGATAACTCTTCATTTTTTCCCAGTGTGAGCCCCTTTAAAACTCATATTGCATGTGTAGCATAGTTAGTAACTTGAGGCATCATAATCTTTTCATTGGTGTATGTGTAGTGTGGTCATAAATTGTGTAGGGGGTTTCTTGGATTTGAAGGGTCCTTTGGTGCAATCTTTTAGTGAGCTAGAGGAAGAATCAAATTGGCTTTTGCCCCTAGTTGAATCCTTATCTTCATCCACACCAATCTTACTCCCACTTCTAGTTTCTCTCATTTGGTTTAGACGATGGCCCTTAGGCAAATGCATCTCCATCTCATCCTCATTGCTAGTACTGTCAATACTTTTTTATTGCAAACAAAAGCAAATCTGATTTTTTTTTAACAAAACCCCCTAAAATCATGTGCTCAATTTCAATAGGAAAAAAACCTAAATAATACATTATCTTAAATCCCCATGATATGTGCCCATTGATTGCTCCCAGTGGCTTCAAATTCTCCTTGAGTGCCTCCTTTTTGTTCTAACATCTTGCTTCTTTTTTTGAAGAGCTTGCTGATTGCTTTCTTTTTCTCTTCCTCTTTTCCAAATTGGCATGGTTTAGGGTCTTGGAGGTGAAAAGAGGTGGCAAGGGCCCTTACCCTCTTTGTTTTCTTTTTTTTTGTTTTTCTTAACACTAGCCATGGGGACAACATTAGGGAGAGCAGGATGAGATGTCTTGCCATCCCTAATGGAACCCCCACAACTTTGGAGATGTCTTGCTGTCCTCATGACAATATCATATCCCCTAGGACTTGAAACTTTCTTGCATGACCCCTAGCCCCATGGTAATTTGGACTAAGGGTGAATTTACGACCATACTACATTAAATGAACTTATGTGTGTGAGTGACGATTATGTTCTAAACATGCTAGTACTAATGAACATAAGTATAACCTTATCATGTTTCAGCGAAATCAAAATGCTTTGATTTTACTTATACTGACTTATACTAATGACTTGGTGGACTTGTGTGAGATTTGTTGTTGGATATAGGTACTTGGGGTGCAAGATGAAGTGGATTCTATGGTATGGTGATGAGAGACAGACTAACTTAAGGCAAACCCTAATGACGAACTCCATAGGTAACTTCATCTTAACCTAAGGTTTACTGAATCTAGGATCAAGTACGAAATATTGTAAATGATCTTTGTAGTTGAACTCGCAAGGTTATCTAAGGTGATAATTCCGCAATAACGAATTGAGCTCTTGAGGATGTTAATTTCTATTGTAACCCAAGGATATTAGGCATTGAAGCTATTGTTGTTGTTTGTTTGGAAGATATTGAAGTTAATCCAATTATTACAGTCCATTAAAAATATTGCCGATAATGTAAATTTATGGATAAACGTATACAATATAAATATAACATTTAATAAGCCTACATAAACAACTAATAAATAACAATGAAATAAAATAAATAAAATAGAAATCCCTATAAATACCTCATAATAATAAAAAATTAATCAAAATGTATGTAAAAATGGAATGGCTAAATAAATTAATTGTAGGAGGTGTTTCATAAAGTAATGAAATAAATTAAAAACCTTAGTAAAAGCCACCGAAATGAAAGGTAAAAGAAAGCAAAATAGAGAAATTGCATGAGAAAGAAAAATGAACAAGGCTTTGGCATGCAGGAGAAAACTCACGACTGGCAAGTTAATGCCGCCTACCCCTTACGGTTGGGAGATAACTTGCATTGATAAGGAATAGTATAAGCATGGCGACCATGCGCTTAGGAAGCATGGCGACCTTCTAGAAGGGCTTGAATTTGTAGAATTTGACCAAAAATTGGCGCGCCTGTTGGAGACTCGACACCATCCTCTTTAAATTTGCGATTTGGGGCTTATTTTGAAGGAGAAAAACAGAGAATATAAGGAGAAAGGGCGCAAAGAGGTGTGGTGACTTCGGGTGAAGTTAGTAGGAGGGAGGCAATAACTTAAGGTCTTGAACAACTCACCATTTTAGACTCCATTATACTAGGTCCTTCTTGTGCCTTCCATTCATTTTATGATCTTTGCTGTTAAATACATAGTTATTAACAAGAAAGGGCTGTTAAAAGCTTTTGATGGTTGCTGCAACTTAGGATAGGAGATTATGTTTTATGTTGGAAGGAAATCCAACTCTAGCCAGCTCTAAATCGCCCTTTTTGGGCTCAGCTCTCTCATTCCCATCACTTGGAAATTCTGTTATGTAAAACACTATACTTGAAGTTTGACTTGGACGCCATTACAAAAGGTTTCTCACTCATTTTTATGATAATATTTTACCTTGTTCAAGGATTCACCTATCAATGACTGTGCCTAGTTTAAATAATTGATTTAGAAGTACAGATTTATGTGACAACCCCAACGAGATCAAAAAAATCTGCACAACTTTTTATTTTTTTGACAACATTACAATCATGATATCAATGATTAATTGATTATCGCTGTCAGTAATACAAGTTTATTTCCAGCAACAATTTCATTTACCATTCATGTCAAAAGTAAGTTAATCCATTAATACCAGTGATTTAAAATAGAAAAGCCAATAAAGTAGTTCTGATTAACATTACCTGAAGCTTACTTGAAAAGGAAGGCAGACCAAGCGTTAGTCAACATCCAAGAGATCAAGAAGTCTGCTCTCAACATGATCAGTCTGGAGCAGGAAGCGACAGAGATCCTTCGGAACCTGGCATAGGGGCTGGTTGTCTTGTGGCTTTTTGTCAGTTTTTTGTCTTTACTGCCCTGGTGCTTTTATGTGTTCTTCTTTGTGGGCAGTGTCTTGTTTTTTGTCTGTGCTCTGTTAATGTTTTATCTTATGCTATCTTACTGTTAAGGGTTTCGGGATCCCTCTAAAACCTGTTTGTTCCATAATCAAAAACATTACCTGAAGCTTACCAAAAGTGTTTGGCAAGGTCACGTGGATTCCATGTCTTCAACTTTCCTTATCTCGTCTTGGGGGTGCAATATGATCCCTCCAAGTGGATTTAATCCCTATCCACCCCTCCAAGTAGATTCTGTGGCCTACGATGAGAGTTGATGACTATACCAGCTTGGTGCGCATAAAGTAAACTTCCTAATGACCATCTAGCCAAGGTGTTCTTGCTAACTTCCCTCAGAGTCTCCACACTTCTGTCATGCCCTTTTTCCTTGTCTTATTCGATTTTTTTCCTCCAAAATAAACCTCAAATTGCAAATTTAAAGAGGATGGGATCGAGTCTCCAATAGGTGCGCCAATTTTTGGTCAAATTCTGCAAATTTGTGCCCTTCCTAAGGGCATGGTCACCATGCTTTCGCTATTCGTCATCAATGCGGGCTACCTCCTAGCTGTAGGAAAGGGTAGGCAACATTAACTTGCTAGTCATGGGTTTTCTCCACGCCAAAGCCTCTGTTCATTTTTTTTCCTCTCACACAATCTCCCTTTTAATTTTTTTTACCTTTCATTTTGGTGGCTTTTACTAAGGTTTTTAATTTATTTCACTACTTTATGAAATGCCTCCTATAATAAATTTATTTAGCCATTCCATTTTACATACATTTTGCTGATTTTTAATTATTATGAGTTATTTATAGGGATTTCTTTTTAATTGCATATTATTTCATTGTTATTTATTAGCTAATTATGTAGGCTTATTAAATGTTGTATTTATATTTATATGTATTTATTCATGAATTTACATTATCGGAAATATTTTTAATAGACTGTAACAATTGGATTTACTTCAATATCTTTTGAACAAACAATGGCAATAGCCTCAATGCCTAATATCCTATGGGTCGTAATAATTGGATTAACTTCAAGATCTTTTGAACAAACAATGGCAATAGCCTCAATGCCTAGTATCCTAAGGTTACGAGAGGAATTAATATCCTATAGAGCTCAATTCATTGTTGTAGAATTATCATTTTAGACAACCTTGCGGATTCAACTACAAAGATCATTTAGCAATACTTTTTACTTGGTCCTAGAGTTGGTAAACCTTAGGTTAAGATGAATTTACCTAGATAATTCTTCATTAGGGTCTGGCTTAAGTTAGTGTGTCTCTCATCACCGTACCACAAAATCTACCTCATCTTGCACCCCAGGTATCTACATCCAATGACAAATCTCACACCAGTCCACCAACCGAGTCATTAGTCCGAGTCAGTGTAAATAAAATAAAAACATCTCAATTTCACCAAAACATGATAAGGTTATACTTATGTTCATTAGTAGTAGCATGTTCAAAACATAATCATCTCACACACAAGTTCATTTAATGTAGTATGGTCATAAATCCACCCCTAGTCCAAATTACCACGAGGCTAGGGGTCACCCAAGAAAATTACAAGTTCTAAGGGATATGACAGATAGCAGGGGGATATTGTAACAGGGATGGCTAAAGGAGTCCCTGAAACTGGTGGAAACTATAAACATTTCAAAAATGTCCCCCAATGTCTGCAACACACTGGGTACGGGGGGCGATTTCCAAATGCATTCCGGGGTGGCTGGGGGGCATTTCCTTAACTGTCCTGGTACTTTGAGATCTACTTTTAGTTGATGACTTCCCCAGTATGTGATGTGGTTGGTGTGCTTTTTTATGGTTATCATGGTTGTTTGGAGTGCAATTAGATTAGTATGAGTCTATTTGATTTGGTGGAAGGACGACTCAAGTTTTATACGAAGTTCTCAGATATGGCTATGGGGCTGCTGTATGCCATTTTAGTCATGCTTGATATGGTTGTGGGAATGGAAACACCCTTCGTGCATATTGAAAATTGTTGTTCATCTGGATGTGGCTTGTGCACATTGGTTTCTGGATCGCACAACTTTTCTGGGCCATTTTGGATAGACATTTGCATTCATCCATGCCGACTTGCAAACCCATTTGGTGATTTGAAATGTGATGTACAGTGAATGGTAAACTGTAAAAAAGCCAGAACAAAACAACTGATTTAATTACCTGATATTAGCTGGTTGGGTTCTATTGTCTGAAGATCACAAATTTGGGTGAAAAATATTATGTCTTTGGCCATCACAAAATTATATTGAAATATGTGGAAGGTCATCCTAGGAGTTGGGCAATTACAATCTTACTTGCTGAGTTGTGAATAGCCCTCATCATAACCGTGAGCCACTGATTTCAGGTACAGGTGACACAAAGGACAAATTCATATTTTAGTTTTTTATTGGTTTTTTAAAAAGCATCAGTTTTATGGCTCCTAGATTGATTTTATTTATTCGTAACACTAAATGTAAGGTACTTGATTAGTTATTAACTTATATTCATAACATATCGATTTAGTCAATGATAGGCCTTATAAAACTATAGATATACAACTAAAATAGTTCTAGATACAACTTAGCATTTGTTGATCAATTTTAAAATTTAGTTTTATAAGTCCAGATTTACAGGTTTTACCTCTTCACAAGTAGAACTTATAATTTCAGTTTTTATAAACTTAGGTTTATAAATGAAATTACATTTTTTAGTTTTATACATTAAATTTAGAATTTAAATTAATAAAATTAGGCTTAATGTATAAAGGTTATAATCAGTCACGTGGAAATTCCAATATAAGGGCATATCCACATACCTTGGTGGCATTTCATATATAACAAACATAGCTACAAGATTCAGACTCGGCTTGCACTTGAAAAGCTGATTTTTTTGACTTGGAGTTAGACTTGTACAAATTAAAAAACCATGAATATAGAAAGTGATTTTTTTGACTTTGACTTAGACTTGTAAATTGGAAAACCATGAATATAGAGATTTTTAAGGATTTAAAGTTTTTTTATGCACCTTTTAATAAATCAACTTTCAAGACATAAAAAACTTATCAAAAAGTACTTTAATCACATACAAATATACATCGATCAAATGAATACAAAAGTAGATTTAAGTTGAAGGAAACAACATAAGTGTTTTACCCTAGTGTTAGAGTTTTAGGTGTACAAAATTTATGAATGTGTTTTAGCTTGGTGTTTTAGGTGTACAAAATTTACAAATGATGATATCTAAAGGCATTAAAAGCAAAGATCACAACATGGAGTCATGAGCTATAATAGAGAGTTAGTATCAAAAAAAGTAATTAGGGGATTCGGTTCTATATCATAGACACGTCTACAATGGTTGCTATAATTACAAGAGCATTACGTAGGATAGGGATTGATTCAACAAACCAAGAGTATGTTTAATTCAATTATTTGGGATTTAACTAGAAAACAATCAAATGAATAAAAAAGTTATTTTTTCATCCATGTTTCAAAATAATTTTTATTTTTTGCTTTTTAAAATTAGAAGTGGGGTGACCCCTAGGACTTGGGGTAGCCTTTGACACTAAGCCTAAATTAAAACCTTTGAGGCCATGTAGACCTTCATGGTGTATGTTTTTTTTCAGAATTTCATTGCTTTTAACTAAGCTCCAACAGTCTTCCAAGCCTTTTAAAAAATGTGAGCGTCAAAGTAGCAAAGTAGTAGTTTTCTTGATTTTTTTAGTGGATTATATTTTTGGCTTCAATTATTTTGATTGCTTCTTTCTTGTGCTTGCCTCCATGGTGTATGCCATTTTTCACAATTTTATTGCTTTTAACCAAGCTCAAAGAGTCCTCCAAACCTTTCAAAAACAAAGTAATTAAGTAGTAATTTTGTTGTTTTTCTTTGTGGATTATATTTTTGGCTTGAATTCTTTTTATTGCTTCTTGCTTGTGCTTGCAAATGAAATGATTATCTTTTTGAATTGTTAAAGATCATTTTATGTGTTTTAGATTTAAGTTTCTTGGTTTCTTTTCAATTTTCCACTGAATTGTCATGGCTGAATTTTGTAGAAGAGACTTGCCGGGTTTGGCAAGTTTGCAAGTAGAGTCGACAAGTTTGACCAAACTCATTGGGAACTTGGTTCTTGAGTCTTTAATCCTTTGCCTTGGTAATTTCAGAGTCTAGGTGAGCCTTGATAAGTAGTGTAACTATGATAATACATTAGGTTTTTGATTAATTAATTTATCTTTTACCAAGAAAATCGAGAAGCACTCACACCTATGATGTGGTTGGTATTTAAATACACAACTATAATTTAGTTTTCAGTGACAACTGTTTGGTCTTTTTATTCTTCTATTTTGATATGCCACAGTTCCCTACCCATGCCCTTAATTTATGGTTAATACACTTACAATTTAGGTTAAGTTATCTGGACTTATCAAATGGTTACTTAGGTTTGAGATGTAAAAGTCTCTTGCACTATTGTTTTAACATACGTCTTCTATTATGATTTTAACATACGTCTTATAGTTCTTAGTTCAGATATAGCTTTATAGTTTATTAGTTCTTGCCTGGTTCATATTATAGCCTTATAGTATGTTATAGTTCTTGCTTGGTTCAAATTTTAGTTTCTAGTTCTATGCTTTGTGTTCTAGATGGTGTGCTTTGTAATGACTAAGCGTTTGTTGATTGTAAGTGGTTTTTTCCTTCTAAAATGTGGCTATGGATCCATTTTCCATTATGATTTCATAGGATTATGTTATGCTCTTACACATGCCTATATTTTTCATTTTGTGGGTGTCTTCTATAGTGGGTCTTTGTTGGGAAGGTCGGATGATGCTTGTTGATCACGTTGTTACATTCCCTACCAATTTCAATGTAATGAAGCATTGTATTTCATATAATACGAATAGAAATAATCTTTTGCAGATAAACAGATAAAATATAGGTCATCATTTGGTATTAGAGCCATCAGTCTTCGCCCATTTTGAGTAAAGTGTCTTGAGAAGTTATCTAGAGTGTGAAGTTCTCTATAGGGTTTCACTTTTGTGTTGAGATTGAGAGTTATTCACATTTATATCTTAATTAGTGTCTTGATATTGCTTATTTTCCTCTCCTTAAAGGATTGAGTTGTTCTCTCTCATAAAACCCTTGTACGCTTACTTTAGATTGTCCAAAACTTCTCTCTTCAAAGAAATGATAGAATTCCATGGTTTTTCTGTCCAAGATGGTGTCGAAAGAATCAATGAAGCTAGTATGGAGGGACAATTTGAGCTACCTCTTGTACAACCAATAGAAGGAGACTTAGACATTCAAGAAATCTCTGATATTCATACTTTAGAAAAAGTCATTGAAGGCCAAGAAAGTAACTATGAGCTTCCTAAATTAAAAGCATAGACAATATATAAGAAAAATGCTTTAGGTCCAAGATTGTTGAAGAATTTCATTTCAAAATCTACTTTCAAGAATTTTTTCATTCCAAGGATGAAAACAATCGAATTGACATTAGAATATGACCATAAACAAACTTTCCAGACCACAATGTTGTCTATTTTTACTTTTGAAGAAATAGATTACATTAGGAAACACAAAGACGTGAACTTTGTGCATTTTGGAGCTATTCAAGTCACCATAGGATCATGCATTCCTAAAAATATTCGACTTGTGTGTTACTTAGCTCTATGTGACAGAAGACAAGTAGATTATAATCATGCTTGTCAAATATCCAGTCTTTCTAGATTGACCAAATTTTTTGTCTACTTCACTTATTTTCCCAATCTTATAGTAGCAGCCAGAGATGAAGGTTGTTCAGAAGTAAAATATGGATCTTTAAATTGTTGGGGAATATTTAGTTCCTTATATGGTCTAAATATGTTTGGTAAATTTAAATATGCTTCTGTAAACATACAAGTCTTGTATTCTATGACGAATACAAATAATCCGCTATTCTTGAAAATTTACCATATGCTAGAGCAATAAATGGTGAAGTACAATTACAAAAGGGACATATCAATACAATTGATATCCCTGCAGGATGGAATTTAGATTGGATGTAACATGTCACACCCATGTTATTAGAAGCTACCAAACCAATCCATAATGTCAATCAGAACTATGTAAGTATCATACCAAGGTCTATTTCTACTAGAAGTTATTCTTCAAATCTTTTTGAAGAACAATTTCAAAGTGCAAGATCCGATTTCAGTGCTTCATCTAGCAAAAAGAAAGCACAACTATTTGTCGAAATGGAAGACACCCCTTTAAATACAAGACTAAATCTATTAGAATCAATAATAAGAGATCTATAAGATCACTTTCCTGATCCCACAAGACCAAGAAGAAAAGAAAAGGGAAAGAAGATTATGTCAAATCACCCTTTCTATAACATGGTCAATACATTACCAAGGAAAGAAACTTTAGAATGGTACAAAGAGTAGGAAGAGACATTCTACAAAAATGGTAGATGGCCTCCTATTCGAGGCAACTACAAGAATGAACATGGAAAAATAAGTCTTTTCTAGTATGTTTTTCAGCTACAATTTCTAGAAGAATTAGAGCCATCAAATGAGTTTTAAAAAAGGAATTACATTACAAGGTTCTATGAACATCTACAACAGAACATTGATGATTTGTGTCTTGATGTCATATCTCTTAAAGATTCTATAAATATTATCTGCAACAATGTACAAAAATTGGGTAATATAGCCATTGATAACCATAACAGCCTAAAAGATGTAAAAATATCTTTAGCCAAGAATCATACCTAGACTAATTAGATATTGAAAAAATTATATAAATCAGGTGATGATATTACTACTATTGTAGATAAAGTCCAACCTTTAGAAGAAAGACATGTAATTGTATCAAAAAGGTTTGAAGAAGTCGATACCTCAATAAAAGTTCTCTTAGCATCCTTATATTGGTTGATTAGTCAAGAAAAAAAATCTACATCTAGTGCTCTTGTAATTCCTACATTATCAAAAGCCCATGAAAAGAAAGCAAATAAATCATCAGACACTCTGATGATGAGGACTGCATGTCCTATACAACCTTGGTATTTAGACATAGATAATGTTGAGGATCAATTCCAACAAATACAAAATTGGATCAACGCTTTTATTATAATTGGAGCCTTGTCTGGATCCAATTAAGAAAATACTTGTAAATTGGTTGTCAACTACATGTGGGGAATTGTTCATGATTGGTGGTTTCATAAATCAAAAGTTGAGAAGGATGCAAAAGTTTATCAAAAATTTGTCAACTAAGTCTAGAGAAACCTTGAGACTAGACAACAACAAGAACACACATACTTACAAGCTCTCAATTGTCTATTAGAATTGTTGATTGATGAATTTTTCCTTGAAGCTACTTGTAGAGTAGAAAGATTGATGAAAGATATTTTGTCAACATAATGCTGTGATTTGAAGATTTCGTTGAGTATTCTAAAACTTTCAAAAAATTATTGTATCAACTCAAAGATGAACAAAAGATTGAGTTTGATTTAAAAAAATATATTGAGGGACTACCTTATAATCTTGGTGACAAGGTCTTGAGATATATGGAGATTAGAGAAATTTCACTTGCAGTCACTCCCATTAGTGATCTCATCCAATTTTCTAAAGAACAAATTCTTCGTCATTAATGACTGCAAATACCAACAAAAAATTACCAAGCATGAAGCACAATGCATTACCCCTACCTTCATAAACACATATGGCTGTAATCCATTAACCAAAGCTCAACGTAAAGCCAATAAAAAATCCTGTAATTATAAAGTCAAATTTCAGCCTCTCAAGTTCAACAAACACAATTCATATGCACCAAAAAACAAGTATCTTCACAAACATTCATCCCCTCATCCCAAGAGTAATCAAATTATTTGTTTTATTTGTAATAAAATTGGCCATAAAGCACTTGAATGTTCTTGCAAAAATATCTTCCAAGTTGTAGGCCCAAATTGCCTCAAGAAGTCTATCTGCCCAATCTTTCTTGTGTAGTGCCATAGTTTTTGTGAGGATATTCTCCAACTCTCGATTGGTCACCTCCTCTTGCCCATTGGCTTGTGGATGGTACGAAGAAGATTTTTGATGCTTGATTTCATATTCCCGCACCAGAGCTACAATCAGATCAGAGGTGAACTGTGGTCCTTGGTCTGTAACAATTTCCCTTGATAAACCATACCTAGTAAAGATCTCAGAATATAAGAAGTTAGCAACTTTTGTATCCCTAACATGTTTCAAAGCTACTACTTCTACCCATTTAGTCACATAATCATTACAAACTAGAATATATTCTTTATCCCTAGAAGGAGGAATAATTGGTCCTACAAAATCCAAACCCCATTTTCAAAGGGTTCAATTGATAACTGTGGGTGTAAGGGCATTTCATTAGAACATGTAGGATGACCCATACGTTGACACTTATCACAATGTTGGACATATTGTTTACAATCCTTATGGATTGTTGGTCAGTAATACCCTACAATAAAAAACTTTGTTACCAATTCTTTGTGCTGCAAAGTGTCCTCTTCTGCTACACAATGATGCATAATGTAATCAATTCCAATATGAAAGAGTGAACCGTTAAACCAACTATATTTCCCACTAAGTCCTATAATGTTTCATTGTTCTCTTGGAAAATAGTGGGGTGGAAACCTAAATGTGACAAGATAATTAGCAATATTGGCAAACCATGGGCTTTTACAAAAATGGAAAAAAGATGTTCATCGGGAAAGGTATCATCCATAGGAATTGGTTCATTATTACACTGCAATTTGGATAAGAAGTCAACAATGATGTTTTTGCATCTTGGCTTGTCAAGAATAGTGATATCAAATTCTTGCAACAAAAGAACCACCGAATCACTTGTCTTGTAACAACTGGTTTATTCATTAAAAATATAATAGTAGAATGATCCGTATGTACAAAGAATTTATACCCAATTATATAATGGCGAAATTTGTTTATCGCATGGACTACAACCAAAAACTCCTTTTCAGTTATAGTGTAATTTACCTCTGCACAAGTAAAATTCTTACTAATATAATAAATGGAGTAAAACAGTGAATCTTCCTTTTGTCCAAGTACCGCTTCCATGGAATTGTATGAAGCATCAATATGGATGTGAAACGACAGTTCCCAATTGGGACCTCGCAGAATGGGTGTAGTTACAAGCTTCCCTTTGATTTCTTCGAATTCTTGCTAGCATTCTGTTGTCCATGAAAAATCAACATCTTTACCTAGCAAGAGAAAAAGAGGTGAGACAATTTTGCTGAAATTTTGAATAAACCTCCTATATTATCCAACATGACCCAAAAAATTATGTACATCCTTTTGAGAAGTAGGAACAAGAAAGTCTTGAATTATCTTTACCTTTTTGGGATTTACCTCAATTCCTTTCGCAAAAATATAATGTCCTAAGACGATACCTTCAATCATTAAGATGTGACATTTTTTATGACTCAACAAAAGATTAGTATCAATACATCTTTTAAGAACCTTTTCTATATTTTCCTTTGCTTCTTCATATGTGTCCCAATAAATAGTAAAATCATCCATGTACACTTCCACACAATCATGAATTAAATATGCAAAAATACTTAAGACAACTCGCTGGAAAGTAGCAAGTGCATTACACAACCCAAAAGGTAAGACATTATAGGAAAACGTACCCCACGGGAAAGCAAAGGTAGTCTTGTCTTGGTCTTCCGGGGCTATACGGATTTGATTAGAACCACTGAATCCATCAAGGAAGGAAAAGAATTTCCCAGCAAGGGTATCTAAGACCTGATCAATAAAGGGTAGTGAGAAATGGTCTTTCTTGGTAGCCTTATTAAGGGCCCTATAACCAACGCATATTCACCACTTCCCATTCTTTTTAGGAACTACCACAAGTGGGGACACCTATTGGCTATCAAAGATAGGATAGATAAACCCTACGTTAAGTAACTTTTGAAGTTCATCTTTGACGATTTCTCGTAGGATAGGGTTAAATCTTCTTTGGGGTTGCCTTATAGGTCTACTTCCTCTAGATAGATACGATGTGTGCAAGTGGCAAGGTGTATTCCCCTCATAGCTTGATAATCTCAAGCAAAGGCAACTTTATGAGAACAAAACATAGCAATAAGGTCTTCTAAATGTGAAGTACTCAAGATGGGATTTATGTTAAGCATTTTTTGAGGTAAGATTCCTATAACTTGAGACTGGACAAGAGTATTCATAGAAAGAAATTGTGAAGTGGACGAGGATGGATCAAAATTTCTAGATAATAAAAATGGATTATATATACAAGTGTGTGGTAATAATTGATGCAAAGTAATGAAATGTTGAATAGATTGTGAATTACTAACTAATGGAAAATACCCAAATGGGAAAGTTGTCACTTATACCCGAAGGAAAAATCATTGTCTCTAAAACATTATCAACCAAATAATAATTTTGCAAGAAATTATTAATAATATTGTCTTATGATATTTCTTCAAACTCCCTACTTTGACCAATTTTTAAAATAGGTAAAGATTCTTCTAAATCACTATCGATCCATAATGGATCCTTTGTTTCCAACAATGGCTGTGTTGGAGGGTACAATGTCAATTGCTTCGTTTGTTCTCCATTCGAAATCACCATGTTGCTAGACCTACAATTAATAAAAGCATCAACTACGGCTAACCAAGGTCTACCTAAAATTAAGGGGTACCCTCCCAGCTTAATCTTTGGTTGTAAAATCATAAAATCTATGGGGTATTCCCAAGACTCAACATAAATAATGATGTATTTAATCATACCTTTTGGTTTTACAAAGGACGATCCGCCATTTGCAAGACCGTTGGAGTAGGTCTTAGGCATTGTTGGGATAATTTCTCCTTAGTCTTGTTTTTCATTACATTTATGGTTGCTCCTAAATCCACAAGTGTGTTTGGAATAACTATATCACTGATACATACCTTTAACATTGGGCTCCCCGAATTTGCATACTTAGTAACAAAAATCTTTCCCAACATAAAATCTGCAAGTTGTCCAATGACTTGGATTGTCTTGGGGTCTTGTTTCTTTTGTTGTTTTCTCCCACATAGTTCCTTAACTTCTTTTGTATACACTGGAACATCTCGAATGGTCTGCAACAAAGGAATTTTAATGTTTTTGATTAGAGGTTAAAAATAGGTTTTGAAGGGGCCCAAAACCCTTTACGAAAGAAAGCAGTTGAAACTAAAGAAAACAACACTAAGCATATATCAACCCATCAACAACGAACCAACAGCAAAACGTCAACCAAAAAGGAGGACCCCAACCAACAGCACTACATGTTTTCCAGAATATCAGCTGTCTCCACATCGCTCGCCACAACCTTCTGAGCATCATCCAAAACTTCAGGAAGTTCTTTACCAAAAGCCCCAACCTGAACCCTAGTCTTGTTTCTAGTTCTAGCACCAGGCCCATCTGTATTCACCTCAGTAATCAAAACATTACTCTTCTCCCCACCCTTGTCAACAAAAACCTCCTCCTCCATCAGCTTACCACCAACACCCATCTCTTCAGCATGAAAAATTTCCTTATGCTTCTTGGCATTAACAAAAGGAGAAGTAACACCAACATAATCAAAGTTAACAACATACTTAGTCGCCTCCCCACCCCTGACCACACTAGCACAAATTTTCTCCATTTGATCATCGAGGGTGAGGATTCTACCTTCTAGATTCTGTTTCATCTTAAGAGTTTCCTCCACCACAGTGTTCAAGGAATCAAACAATTTATCAATCTGGTTTTGGACAGAGGACTCTTCAACCTTACTCACCGCACCCCTAACTTTGACATTAGTATTATTAAGTTCATGAAAAAAAAATTTGAACAATTTGAGCAAAACAATGGAACCCTCTCTAGTAGTTCCCTACACATCAGAGATATCTTCCCTATCAATATTAAAAACCCCCTTCCCTGCAACATCTTCCTCCTCAGAGGAACTAACCTTATCATGACTGGCGGAGACTTCCTTACCTCTCCCAGCAACAATCGACATTTTGATTTTGCGGATGGAATTCACAATCTCCTCAGCCACAAACTTTCTTTTCTTCAGCCTCTCTAGGTCCATAGCCTGCGTATCCACAACATTCTAACCACCAACAACCCCAGCCTTACCTTTCTGTTGCAAGTCTGGGTTTACACTCGGGGAATCATCAGAATCTAGAACACTCATGATCGTGAGAGGAGAGACCCTCTCCAGTAATTGACTCACAGTCCTTAGAACCTGTTTCTTCTTACTTCCCTCCTTCAACTCCTTCTTCTGCTTGGTCACAGGCGGTGGCGAAGAAGCCTCACCATAAAAATCATTCTTCTCCTTCACACCACTACTCGACAAATCAACAACCACCTCATCACTACAAGTCTCATAACCCTTATTAGGGAACGACTCCCCTTTTTTTGACTTTCCCACAGTAGGGGATTGAGGACCCACCTCCAAAGAGGCAAGTGAGTCTGGGACAAAGTCCACATCCTCCTCAAAATCTGATTCCTTTTCCAAAATAAGTTTCCTTTTCTTCCCTTTTTTACTAGCCGACTCCTCTTCTGAGACAGTCTCATACTCCTCCTTCGGCTTAGACTGCTTACCCTTCAGGGTAGCAATCGACTTAGCCATCTCAAAAGACTTAGCATATTCAGAAATTAAAAGGATTAACCCCACATGGAAAACAAGATTTTTGGGGTTTCTCTTATGGTCCTTGAGACTAGAATCCAATGACACTAGGAGATAATAGGGAAATTAATTTTAATGTTAACATTACGTCACTCATTCATAAAATCAAAATCTAATTGAGATGTTTCTTGTTGTTTTGGTTGTTCTTATAGCCTATCAAGAAATGGGGGCTTTGGTTGTTCTTCTTCTGCTTCTGCTGGAGTATCCTCTACCTCTGTGATAGTTGTCCTTGAATATTCTTTCCTGATCTTAATTGTACACCATTAATTTCTAATGCATTGATAAATAAGTTGGGTATCCTGCCACCTCATTGTTATAAACTGATTGAGCCACCTTATTATTTGGATTGGGTGATGGTTGTGTGGGCATAAGTGTTGTTTTCGGTAGTTGAGTTGAACTAGATGGTTGATTAGATGATGATGGAACAGGTGGTAAGAGTTGTTGGGATTGCTGATAGGGATTTATTATTGAAGATAGTGGATATGGAGGAAATGACCAATATTGTGGGTATGTTGGTGGTGGCATTCACCATGCTTGCCATGATTATGGAGCATGTGGATATTGTTGTGTCCATTGGGGGTAGTATGGAGGTTTTTTACAACCTCCAAATCATCTAGGCTGGTTTGGGAAGGGATTTTGTTGAAAAGTACTTTAGGATGATGCCTGATAATTAGTTGGGGGCATTCCTCGTGGTTGCCAAGGTCTCCTTTGGGCCATCAAGTAAACATGCTCCTATGTATATTCTACTTCAGTTATGCCTACAGGAAGAGGTTTTAGAATGGTGTCTCTACTAGAATCTTCCAAAGAGGAGATTTTTGTTTTGTTGTATGGAAATTCTTCACCATTATGCCTTTTATGACAAATAGGACAAAAGACGACAATGGATTTTTTGGCCTCCTCCTGTTTCCTTCGTGTATACAAAGTGTCTATCTATTTACCCATGTGACTTAATAAGTTACTCTTGAGGTCCTCAAGTAATGTACCCAATTCCTATTTTGCAACTCCTAATGTCTCTCCTAGAGAGACATGCTTTCCAACGTACTGCCAGCTAAATGGGTGGACCTTGAATAGTTCCTGCACACATCACAAATGTCTTTAAACCACATTTTATAAATATCTCCCCCACCCATAAGATTTAAAGTATCCAAACATTCATCTCTAATCCCCCTAAGGAAAAAACATTTTTACAGTGTCATGGGTCAACCTTGTGTGGTTGGTTCTTTGTAGAATAAATAGGAAACGTTCCAAATAATCTTCTAAAGTTTCTTCCTCACGTTGCATGATGTGGAATATCTTGTCTCGTGTTTTCTTGGTCCTATAGTATTCTTGGTATTTTTTTAAGAACTTGTTCTTCATATCATCCCAACTATGAATGGTTTCTCGTCCTAGTCCAATAAACCACCTCAATGTTGCATCCTTTAGAGTAGCCAAAAATAGTTTCAGCATTTGGGCTTTAGTATGATAATTGTAACTGTGACATAAAATGTCAAATTCAAAAAGGAACATATCAAGGTATTCCATAAAAAGACCTCAAAATATAGGAAGAGCTAAGTGTGGTATGTTCTTCATAGGGGCATCCTCTTCTGGATGTGCAATGGGAAACTCAAAAGTAATAGGGTTGTTGTTGGCCAAGGCTCTTTCATTGTTGTTGTCCATAGTTCCAAATGCCCAAGGAGTGTAGAAAGTTGTGAATGGCTTAAGGTCTCTTGGGGTCTGGCTTTAGAGCTTGTAAGATTCTTGAAATATCCTAGCAAACCTTTTGAATTAGTCTTCAAGCAACTCATGTTGGACACTAGAAGGAGACAAAGGTGGACTCAATGGCATATTTCTCGATATCGGGTTCAACTAGATTCTTTTTAGATTGTATGTTCACAACTAATGGTTTTAATTCATTTTGTGATTTTTCTTATTTTGAACTACTTCCTTTATCCTCGTTAACAAATCTCCCTTTACTATCCCTACTATGATTCATGCATCTATATGATTTATAACAGAGCAAACTAAGGTTAATTCCTCGAGTGAGGTTGACAGTCGCATAGACTTTCGTATTAGCACACTAGTCCTAACTTAACTCACTAGGTTTTTAGGCCTTTAACGCCTCTCCCCAGAAACGACGCCAAAATGTGTGGACAAAATTATGGATCAATATTAGGGATAAACTATCCTTGTAATTTTGTCAAATTGGTTGAATCAATCCTTGGTAATTTTGTGTTGGATTCCTTAGTTTGTTCCTAGATGTCAACCCGGGGATCATAAGCTCTTGAAAGGCGTTGTGGCTATGTATCAAAGGGGTGAAATTAGCAAGTTAAGTGGGGATGAAATGCAAAACAATCAAATCTAAATTCTTTGAAAGAATAACAAGAAAAACACTTTTAGATTGTACTCCTAGAGCCAACCTTTGAAACCATCAAATGCTTTAAATTATCAATTCAAATGAGATCCTTTAACATATTTAAGATCGAGTTATATTTAATTTAGCTCGGATTAGAAACTATTAATTCTGTTTAAAATTAAAGGATTCCTGAATTTGCAACAGTTTACATTGACAAAATTCTAGTGAGAGGACTTGTTAATTTTGGCGAAGGAGCTAATGCAATATTCTATAAATAATCTTCTAAGTTCCAAAAAATACAACTGTTAACTCCAAATGTTGCTCGATGCTTAAACAAAATGTAGTAAACTAGTTAACATATAAACCATGCTCACAAACAAATAACAATTAATGAATTATACTTAAATCAAGCTCTCAAGATAAAAATCAATTATTAAACATAAATCATGTGCACAAAATAACTTAAAAGTAAATTCAACCGGTGGCTGAAGAGTGGGCCCTGCCTCCCAGTCAGCCGATTGAAGAGAATAATCAACAAGCTCTTACATTTAACTCAAATAGTAATATTATCAGTATTATATTGCTTTGTTTAGAAAAGTTGGAAATATTTGATAAAAAAAGGAGACTTATATAGTCTTTTATAGAAAACTGAATCATCTAAATAATAGATACAATTTTTGAAGTTCAACAAGATCCAAATTGGTTAAAGAAAGAATGAAGTGGCCTCTGACCATTCTTTCTAAAAGCCAAAAATTGATTTACTAAATTATGCAAAAGACATTAACTACCCACTCCCTCTAAAGGTTATAAATAGATTGACTATTATTATGCAAAAGATATCAACGGTGTTGACTTGGAGTTGGCAACAAAAAGGATGATGACAATCTTTTCCATTACTCCTCATGACCACAAGAACCCTGTTTTCACACATAACCACTAAAATTAGTACTAAATAACTGGTTAATTCCTAAGGTATATTTATCCTCTAATCCATATTAATAAATTTTAATTCTATAAAATTATTATGGCAATTTAGGGAAAAGGATTAAAATTTAGGCTAAAATAAATGGAAAAACAAGACAAACATTTATCCCATCAAAGAGGATAGTTCATAAATGTTGTTTGAAAGTTTATGCATGACAGTAATATGACTAGCTCATGAAATTAATATAGGCTAAATGAAGATCAAATGGGTTGCCTCTATATCCCTAGGTTTGCTCTTTTAGTCATCAAACTCAAGGATAATGCTGGAAATATCATCAATATTTGAGGCAAGTGTAAATTAGAAGGTTAAAATAAACCACAAAACAATAATTGCAGGTTATTCTTAAGACATGGAGTCCTCATTTGAAGGTTCTGAATACATTCTTAACCAAAAGTCATAAAGAACAAAGAGAAGCTTACATATGGATAGGTTTCAAAGGTCTTTAAGGAAGAAAATGATGTATTCAATGCTACCATTGTATTTCCAGGGGCGAAGGAGCTGATGCAATGTGGTCATGTGTTTTGCAAGGACAATCATTGAGTTAGTATGGGAATATTAAGTGCATCAAATGGACAACCATACCTTTCATGTGTACAATCATCGAAAAGAGCCATCACAAGGCACTATGAATGGAGGGAAGTCAAGGGTTATACAAAGGCTATCCAAAAAAGTTAAGATCATTCATCATTCACATCAAGAAGGAGTAGTCTTAATTCAATTATGTTGACAAAGGTCCATTAAAGGAAAAATCAAGATGATTAAGGAAAAATCTCATAAGTCAATCATCAATCCTAGATCACAATGAGGTCACACAAAGTGGACATGTGTATGGTTGTTCAAGTCTTTTAAATATGAAGATGCATACAAAGTCTCAAGGGAAATGGTCATAGTATTGACAATCAATAAAGGACATGCATTGTTCTTTATGACTGTCATATAGGACAAAGCAAGCAATGATAAGATCATAGCTAAATATGATAGTTTTATATGCATAGTCCAACCAAGCCAAAATGGTAGTATTATTTTTAAGTCCTTGATGAGAATCATTCCAGTAGGATAGTCCTTTATAGGAAAAAAACACATCCATATTGATCAACAATTACAAAAATCCTAGCTAGAAACCATGTAGGATAGATCTCAGGGGCATTTTCATATACACAATAGTCCTAGAGGATGGACATGAAGACAAAGATCAAGAATCAATGGAGGGAAATCATATTTTTGATATCTTTGATGTAACTTGAAAATGAAAAGGGACAGTCCCATGATGAAGATGCAAAAAGGAGGACAACCCTCTAAGTAGTGCAAGGGTTATAGGGGGTAGTGAATGATTAAATACAGTGGCAATCATTTGACTTGAAGAGATAGTAGGTTGATATAGAGAGTATAATGAACATGTGTCAGGATGCAGTAATCTAGTGATAAAACATGACTAAAAGACATGGTAGGTTTAGCAAGAAGAGTGAGCTTTGAAGAATCATTAAGATATCAACAATGGGTGGTATTCAAGAAATGAAAAATTCCTTTATAGAAATAGTGTTTAATCAAGAAGATGAGAGGCATGGAATGATAAAAATATTTCAAAAATATGTGATTAAGACAAGTGTTTCTATGATCAGAGGTCTATTGTCATAATCCAAGGATGTAAAGATAGTTCACAGTGAATAGTGAACTGTTGGGGTAGAGTTTATTAAAAGCCTTAGCAAATCCTAAGTATTGTTGTCCAACGTATAAAGATGATGAATCTATAAAAGTGAATCAATGTGAAAGGACATTCCTATTATCAGTCATAAATGTATAAAGGATAATCACCAAATAATAATCACACAAGGATTTCTCAGTATGACACTTAAAAAAAAAAGACAACAATGGAAAAATGCAATGGCAATCACAAGAAGCTTTGAAGTCAGCTGGGCCTCCATCTATATGACAATACAACACAATAGTTGTTATGACTTCATTGTAGCTGGTTTATGCTCAAGAGGAACCTATTTTTGTAAACAAATACAACTATTTTCTCAACATTGATTAAGCAAGATCAACATATTGATGCATTCTACGGGGTTTATGAGGTTAGAAATTCAAGTGTTAAAATGTGATTTTGACATAAATGAAGGTCTTGCTGTCAAAGGGTTTCAAAGAGACATGAATTGTGTTGAAGATAGTCCAAAGTGCAGACATGTTAAACCTATTAGGCATAGTGAGTAGAAGAGATTCAAGAGGCATTTAAAACAAGGTTACCCCAAGTTTCTAGGACGAAGACGACAGGGGATGGTGGGACGAGTCCCCAAGTTTTCGATTTTTGAGGCCAAATTTTGGGACGGTAGGGGACGACAATATAAAAATATAGGGAAAATTTAAAAAATATAGGGAAATTTTAAATATTCAATAGATAACATGGATAAGGCATGCATAATATATATTATAGAATATTCACATATAACATTTGTGTTCAAGTTGATATGGTTTATTGGGTATGCATTGATCTTAATGAATAATTTAGAATTTATTCAATGGAAAGCTTGATTTTGAACTAAGAAAATAGATACTCTGATGATAATTTTTTTTGTTTATTGATAACTAGAACAAGGGAGTGTAGCCTTCTGAGAATCATAGTGAGTTGCATTAGGCAAATAATCTGTACAGTTACCATGTTATTGTTTTGCATGATCAGATGTCCCAAGGCCCACTATGTATCATCTTCACAATAGAGTAAGACCTGTGAGACTTATTTATGAGGCACATTAGCATTGAGAACAAGCATTGAGTGTTCGGTTATTCACTAGAATTCATCTAGGCACCTCAGTACATAAATCAATATTGAATAATTGTATTAGTTACACTTATCCAAAGTTTCAAGACAACAAGCAATGGCACCAATTTATTTAATGGGTGGACATAATTAAGTTCACACTCCCTTGCTATGAAAATGTGTTTTTTGTTTTGTTTTGACCATGCTTTGTTGCAGGGCACGGTTGACCATCCTGGGGATGGCTAGGGAACTTCTAGGATGGCTAACTGTCTCGAGGACAACTAGGGGACTCCTAGAAGTCCTCTGGCCGTCCCCAAGTCCCCTGGCCGTCCCCAAGTCCCTTGGCCATCCCCATCCCCCGTCCCTTGGCCGTCCCCTGGCCGTCCCCAGGACTGGTTAGTTGTCCCCCATTCAGTCAACGACGTCCCCCCGTTTCGGGAACGTTTCCTAAAAAAATTGCAAAAAGGGGGATGGTCCCTTGCCGTCCCCCTGCTGTCCCCTAGTACCTAGGACGTTTCGGGAACCAGGACAGGGGATTTTGGGGGGGGGGACGTGTCCCCGGGTATTCCTGAATTTTAAAATGAAAAGACAAGTGTTTCAAGGTGACAACGATAAATTTGTAAGTGTTATGCACAATATCATGCAATAAAGGCAGTCTTGTCTCAATCATAAGAGGCAAGTTTGAATGCGAATTGAGGGAAACAATTGATGGCTTTGATTAGTGAGTTAATGGACTGCAAATGGAGGTGAAATGACAGTGAGAGGTGACTTTAATTAATTCCTAGTGACTATGTTTTAAGTATGACCGTCATCATCAGATAGAAGAGTGCAATAATATATGCCAAGGAGACGGTCATATGCATACCTCTTAAAAGTGACATTAAGTTGGGTTCATTGGATAGATTTTTTGTAAGGTATGCCAAATAGCCAAGAAGATAAGGGATAGTGAAGGCCTTAACACACAAAACCTATGCCTAGATAAGGTTAAGGAGGTTGAAGAAGTCGAAAGACACATGTATTACCATGAGATGGATATTTGAAGGTGTTATGGAACTTATGAAGGAGTTGATGGCTGGATAAGCTGGAAATAAGCTATTGGATAGTTAAGGGCTACCTTTTGGGGTAGTTGGGATAGTTATGACACACTATCCAAGCATCAATTGAAGCAATTTCAGATATCTGGAAGGAAATTTGACTAACTACCTGCCTATCTAATATAATAGAGACAACGGTTGCATATATCTAGGGGAAGTTGAGTTAGTCAAAAGTCTTGTAGGCATCTAGGAGCTAAAGGTTCCCACTTTTTCCCTCAATGTATAGCTGCAACTACACTTAAAGCAAGCATTGAGGAAATCAAATAGGTGCTCAAAAGAATTTTTGACTTTTTCAAGTAGTTTTGACACATGTCACATGCTGATTACAACTTGAAACTAAGAGTTAGGAAATTATTTTTTGTAAAAAGCACACCTAGTTTCATTTCTCTTTAGTTCTTTCACTTTTGGGAAAACCATTGTATTTACTTAGAGAAGTTTCTTTTTTACCTTTTTGGTGCATTGTAACTCAGAAATTTAGTTTTCTTGCTCATTTTGGAGCTATGTAATCTAACCTATGAATGTTCTTTCTAGCGAAGAATAAGCATTGTAACTATTTTTCAGACCTGTATGTTGTTTATAAGCAATTTGATCAATAAAGACAAGCTATTTTTACCTTCTTGAAGTTGCTTCATTGTGCAAAATTTTACAAAATGGTTGTTGTGATCTTGTGGTGAGATTTTTACCCTTGATTTTTGTCTTGTTTTCATTGCCTTTATGCAGAAAATATGTACTTTTGTAGGTCATTACTTGTTTTTAAACAACTATGAGTAAATTTTAAGTTGTGAGAACATTTCCAACTCCTAAATGTTGTCCTAGTTACCAAACCTGGTCATGAAATACTTATGTAAGAGACGTGAAATTTTGGGTTATGTATGTCAAAGTTTAAGTTGTTGATCATATCATGTTCATTTAAACAAGTGCAAGTCAAAGGTATTTTGTTGTATCACCTTATAATCTTAGGTTTTCATTTTCATGTCAATTCCTATCTCTTTCCTTTGTGAGTACGTACATACCTAGTATCAGTAGTTTAGTTTAGTTTAGGTGATAGAACCAAAGGGAACCAACCCTCTCTGGAGGTTCTTTTCCATCATAGGTGACCCAAAAACCTAGAAAAGATCCCAAGCTTCACTAGTAGGCTGATTTTTGCAACTCGACCAGGGTGCATACTTTAGTGATAACAATTCCATTAGGAGAAATGGATGAAATATATTATATAGAATAACTAGCATATGATAATGAAGGGAAAGACATGAAAATCCTCTACACAATTTCCAAATTTCTAGATGGGGAAGAAGAAGAAGAAAATCCAAATAATGAAGGAGAACTATAATTGAATAGCAATGATTGTAGCATGGATAGTGATGAAGTCTTAGAGGCATGGATGTAAAATGAAGCATAGTTAAAATTTTAGAGAGTTTATGGATTCCATCGAGTCTTCATGGTTTAGATTCATACTAGATAATTGATGGATAACACAAGAATAACCAAAATAAAAGACTGATAGGAAGAATCAATTATTGAACTATTGACATAATATGAGGATCTATTTCCTTGCACTTTCACAAAGGTGAAGGGTACTATGAAAATTGAATCAAGGGAAAGCCTTATAGATTCCTGAGAAGCCTCTTTATATAGAACTGGATAGGAACACTTCTAGAAATTATAAGAAAACATTACAATCATAAGTATATCAGAACTACAAAAGAAAACCATCACAATCACTAAAACCTATGGAGGATGACACATGGCTATCTAGAATAGACACTAGAACAACATTGGACGATTAGGTGACCACAGACATAATAGAAACATTACAAACCACAAAATCACAAACTAAATGTCATATTATATTGTATTATAGTGTACCATGATAAAGTTAGATGTTGGGAAAAGTTAGTTGTAGAAACATCAACGAGCGAAAAAAGGAAATGAATAGAAATGACTATAGTAATAATGAGGTCAAAACAAAAATTCTATAAAAGGCCCTCACCCCACCTTAAAACTCACTTAATTTTCTTGTGCTCTCACAACATTCATTCAATCTCTCATGTTTATCTCTTCTACAAACAAAAACCCTAGCTACTGCACCCTTACTAAAATATCAACTCATAATCATGGCCACCCATACTCCCATTGCTATCACCAACAAACCGTGCCCTAACTATAAGAAATTTCCCTACAAAGTGATGGCAGTAAATCCCGAGGGTGCATTCTCAAGAGTGCCAAATGAAATAATCTACACGGAGGACATAAGGAAATATATCCACACACCCCTAGTAGAAATTAAACACTCAAATTTTGAAGAGTTACGGAAAAACCTACTGTGTGTGAAAAATGTATCTATTATGGAATTCAAACACATCAATAAGACATTATATCGAGAAAACTTGAAAAGGAAAACAAAATGAACGAACTGTTACCGCAGCTTCCCCGAACTCGTCTTATTTCTCTCTAACTCCAGCGTTTTGTTGTTTCCAATTGCTCTTAGATTCAACAGATCAAGCTCAACAAAATAGACAGCTGAAGAACGAGATGTAAATAAAAATGCATATTATGCTCAATGCAAGACTATGCTAAGATGAAAATATTGCTGTGATGCTAAAATGATGTGAGTGCATAAACTAACTGCGCATATGCTTGTGTATTCGTCGTGTGTATGTGTGTAACCAAAGCTTGGATTTGCACCAGCATTTATAGAGTTTTCGAAAGGATTCCATTGGCTGATTTGATTAACGGCCCAGATTAAGCTTGTTAGAATGGACGGTGGAAGATTTTCGTAAGTTTGAGAGGGAGATAGAAGGTTTCCCTTTTCCTTCAATTTTTGTCGTTGAGATCCGAAGGGAATTTTCTGTTTGGAAGAATGAGTTAAAATGAGTTTACAATTAAATAAAATAAATTTATTTAATTTGTAAGTGAAGATGGATATAGAAACTTGCATAATTAAATAAATTATATTTAATTATGTTTTAGAAGTGAATTTAGAGTGTAATTAAATATTTTAAAAATATTTAATTATTTGTGAAGTGAGAAGAAAATATTAAATTAAATATTTAATATTTAATTTAATTATGGGATGAAGAGAATATTCCATATTTGAATTTAAATATTCAACTTTTAGAATGATATGATAATCAAATATAAATAAATTATGAAAATTTATTTAATTTAATTAAGCGAAATGCGGAGGGTGGTAATTAATTAAATAAAGTTATTTATTTAATTAATGTAGAAGAATCATAAGAATGAACATTATAAATAAATAATTAAATTTATTTATATGTAGATGACTTTAGGAGAATTAATTAAATAATTTATATTTAATTAATTAACAAACTTAATCATGACCATTTTTAGATGTATACATTTTGCCCCTCTTTGAAGTGATGTGTTCTACGCATTGCTTCAAAGAATTTTAAATTTTTTGCCCCTGATATACTTTCGATATTGCTGCTAATGATGCCCCCTCGGGAGGTAAATCACAGATGATATGAAGTCTGAAAATGTGATAAACAGTCGAAATTAGAGAGTGATATTCTGCTGAGGAGACAGTGATTTAACTCCCGATAAATGATGTAAAGGATGCCCCACTTTTGAAAACAAAGTCAATTTTATCTTCTTTTTGAAATATTCAAAAAACCCACCCTTGTTTGACCATTAAAATGTAAAAAGGGGAAAATACATCATTTTGTACTATTGACTTTGTGAATAGTGTAGCTCTGAGAGTGACCTCGCGACATGGAGATTCCATATCATTGCCACCGATTTGAGAGATCTCGCTGATACCAGAGGCCAGTAGCATATGGACCACCGGTGAGTTGATCTAACCGCTCGTGTTTTTAAAATTTTTGCATTTTGAATAAAAAATGAACTATTTTTCCGTGGATTTTGAATATGAAAATGACGTTTTAGCGCTTTTAGGAACGTTTTAGCGCTTTCGATGATTTTTTCGGCGCTTAGGGTAAAAACAGTAGCGCATATAGGGTAGATTTTCCATGTTTTAGCTTGAACTCAGTGTAGCGCTTTTGATGAAAACAGTGGCGCATATAGGATGCCACAAGAAAATTTAGGAGTAGAGCGCATATAGGAAAAACAGTACCGCATATAGGAAAAATAGTAGAAAACTAAATTTAAGCGCATCGGGAGGAAACAATAGCGCATATAGGGAAATAGCGCATCTGTGATTAAAGCAGTGCTTAGGTTGATATTTTTAGTGCATATAGGGAAGTCGCACATAGGGGAACTGTTTGAGCACATACAACAAAAAGAACGACGGATATGGGTTTTAGCGCATCCCGCGAAAAGAACGACACATATGGGTTTTAGCGCATAGAGGCCACAAAGTAGCGCTTCTGGTAAAAAAAGACAGAATGTATGTGTAGACGTCTAAATTTGGACACTTAATTTATCCAAATTCATCCCCTTTCGTCTTATTTTCGTTAATTAAGTAATACTGCTATTATTTAATTAATAACTCTAGTTCTTCTAATCCCTAAGGTATCTAGTTAAATAATTAAATACCTTCCTCTTTTCATCAATTGAATTAAATAAATATCACATTTATTTAATTCCTCCTCATGTCACATCCTCCATCATTTTTATCTTATCCTAATCCTTCTTCTAATCCCATCATTAGGATGTGCACATGCCTAATCCTTGATTTAGATGTGTCACATCCTCCAACTTTTGCAAGCTTGACCTCTAATCTCTCTTAGCCACCTAACCTTCCTCTAATCCTTCACTAACTAGCCTAATCAACCTCTCGAATTTTTAATTCCTTTTATTTTTTCAAGGAATATTAAATTCCTTTTCTCTTCCCCATGTCCTTTATGACATGTGTCATTTGGTCAACCTTATTAAAGACTTTCTCCTTTAAAGGACTCCACTCTCCATGTGAATTTTAATTCACTTTTAATCCCCCAATGCACCCAAAAGGAATTTTAATTCCTTCACTTCTTCCCACATGTCCTTCACTTATTCTTTATTCTTTCCCATCTCCCATAAGGACATTTGAAGAAATTTTAACCCTCACATGTCCTCCTCACCCACATGGGACAAGGACCTCATTTATGAGGAGATCTTGTCCAATCCCAAGGTACTTTGTACCCCCCTCCATGTCATTACTTCTTTACACCTCATGTCCACCTCATCTTTCTTAAGCCTCTCCCCATGCCACATGTCAAGATGTGAGGGCTTGTGAGTTCTCAACTCACCTTAGCCCTACATCTTGATATTTGGTGGCTCAATCTTGGCCATCCATCTCCTTTAGGAATTCTCAAAATTCTTATAAATACCCCCTATTTTCTCTCATTTTAGGGGAGATCATTTTGCTAGCCAAACTCTTGCAGTTTTGTTTCTCAATCTACACTTAGCCATTTGCATCCATTTTGTCCAACTATCTTGCATCTCACACTTCACATCTTGCATCTACTTGCCATCCAAGGAGCATACACATCAAAGATTGAAGGGCCAACCAAAGGATCGATTTGAGACGAGGTATAAAGTTCCATTTGTTGCTTTTATCTTGTGTTGTTTCCAACTTAGACTAATCTTGAGGTGTAGGTTGTTTTGGTGTTTATTTGCACTCTTTTATTTGCTGCTCGTTTTCTAACGCTCACATTCGACCTATCACAGTATGATTTGATGATAGTAATGCGAAAATGATGATTTATATATTGCTTCCTTGGTCAACAGATAGGTAAATTGTCGTGTCATCATGCTGATATGGATATAAATGATGGAAATTTTGGTGCTTTGAGTGATAACTTTGTTTCCCCAAAATAGAAAACAAAGAGTAAATTGATTGATTGATTAACTGATTGAACTGATAACTTTGCTTTTCACGAATGAAAAAAAGAGAGTAAATGTCGGATAAATGATTGATATGACTTCTAATAAATTTGCTTTCTGCGATAGAAAAAAAATAGTAATTGATATGATTTGCGTATTGGTTTTCCTGATAGGATTGATTATGTGATATGGGTCTTTGATATGATGCACTGATATAAGTCATTGATATGGGTCTGATATGGGTCACTGATATAGTTCACTGCTAGATATGAGTCTAATTGATTTTGGTTGATTGAGATTGAATGATTGGTATGATTCTGATTAATTATCCTTGTGATGACCAAAAATAAAAATAGGAGGTTTTCAAAAACCTCCAGATTAGAGAGCGGCACTCGGCAGGATGGGATAGGATACCCGAGTTGACATCTGCTGACGTAGCTCTGATAGATACATGTGGTTTGAGATGCTTGTTGGCTATGCCGCCGATTCGGGTCAACAGAGGATTGTTGACGGCACTGACAGAGCGATGGCATTCAGAGCACAACACCTTTCATATGCCGACTGGTGAGGTGACGGTGACTCCAGAGGATGTATACAGGATATTAGGTATTCTAGTGGTTGGTGCCCTTGTGTTCTATGATCACAAGGAGCTTGGGGGTACAGATGCTTTGAGACGGGTGTATGGTGATGCACATATAGCTGGGTACTGGGTACCATGGGTTGACTTTCGAGGATATCCAGCCTTGCCTGCAGTTTTGGATGCGTTCATTGGAGGTTTCCTTTGTCCGGATCACCGGTCAAAGGGATTATCAGTGGGATGGGGCAGAATTTTGGAGCAGATGCTGTTACAGCTGCGGAGATATGCATGGGGGAGTTGTATGTTAGCGCATCCATATCATGATTTGCATCAGGTGGTGTATAGGGGTGCTTCCAGTTTGTTGTGTGGTGTGACATTGCTACAGATCTGGGCATGGGAGCATCTTGCTATGACGAGACCGGCGTGCCCCAGAGTTAGGCCTCCAGGTAGGCCCTATGTATATACGTATGCTATGTTCCTTGTCTAGCCCAAGCTGGGTAAGGTGGATTACTGGAGACGACTTCTAGATGATATGGATGCAGTGGTATGGCGACCATATCTTGATTGTGAGCCATGGGATACAGATGATGTAGAGATGCCATTTGTATGTATTCCTTGGTTTCTGATAGGGAGGACTTCTTTCATTCTTGAGAGGTTTCTGGCGTTGCGGGTGTAGAGACAATTTGGATTTACCCAGGGGATGCCACAGGGGGTCACACACTATGCCCAGAGCAGAGATGAGGCCGGATGAGGGCCATGTATTTCCTATCAGACAACATATACAAAGTTCATGTCATTAGATCTAGAGGCATGGGATGACAGGCGAGACATTGTTGATGCTGGTATGTCTGATGAGTATTCTCTATATTACTACACACATCCCTTTCCACGGTTTACCAGTCCCGATGAGCCAGCACCCATTCTGGTAGTACCACAGCCAGGGGCAGTGAGACATGAGGATGTGGCCGGTGGCGAGCAGGGAGCAGTTGGAGGAGAGGGGGTGGAGAGTGGAGAGGAGGAGAGTTCTGATGGGGATGATGGAGATGACGACAGGGATGAGGGACAGGTGTTGAGGGGGTTGAGGCTGGATATTCTAAGGGGTGTCCAGATCATGCGGCGGCCTAAGATAGGGATTGGGCGATAGACAGTGATCCAGATGGGATCCTCATCACAGCAGGGGCAAATACCTACTCTTCAGGCCCAGGTGCAGACACTGCAGGGACATCAGGGACAGTTGCAGAGTCAGTTGATGCAGTCACATGGATTTATTGTATAGCTATAGGCACATTTGGCACAAGCTCAGACACAGGCACAGGCACAGGCACCTGCCCCAGACCCACAGTTAGCCCAGGTGATGACAGAGAGAGATGCATTCAGACGAAGAGCAGTGGAGGTTGAAGGCATTGCTTAGAGGTTGATGGGCACTGTAGAGAGCGCATAATTGCGGGATGCTATTGCAGAGGGCATGGAGATGGCGAGAGAGGCCGAGTATTACAGAGTCAGGTACGAGGAGCTGTGTCCTCCTGAGCGCAAATAGCCATTTCCCCGATCACGCAGTAGGACTAGGAGCAGATCACAGACACATACACAGAGCATGGGAGTGACTGGGCCTCAGCGGGATCCAGACGCGGGTACCAGTGGCAGGCCACCTCCTTCCGGACCAGCTCCATCAGGGGCATCGACCAGCTAGTCCTGTGATGTATATCATTTTTGTAGCATGTATATGCCATTTTTTTGATCATATCCTTTGTATCTCTCTTTGAATTCTGTAGTTTCATTGGACATTTGAACATTTGTATCATTTTTGATGAGTGATGATATGCAGCGGTGATGATTTTTTTTGATGATGTATTGTGCATTTATGATATGATTTATGTGATGCCCATCATGATTTGTTGATTATGTGATATGCAGTTATGGATTTTGGTATGCATTTGAATGATTTGATGACTAACATGATATGTGGGATGATGTGTTTATGATGATGATTGATGACAAATGGTTGATGATGCGTACTAATGATGTCATGCAGGTGAATGATTTATGAAATGATTATGAATATATACCATGGAAAATGTGATATGTGATGTTATGCAGGTTTTCAAATGTAAGATGATAATAAAAATGAATGTTGTGTTTATGATATGCATTATGAATTTGTATGATAAAATGATATGATATGATGTAAAATGATATGAATAATGATATGAAGTGAGATAAGTAAATAGTGATGAGATGTATGATAAAATGATATGTGATGAAATATAATGATTTGTAATAAAAATGAAATGATAAATGAAATGAATAATAATGGATTTACAATGATAATTAAATGATAATGAAGTGATATGATAAGATAATGATAAGAAAATGAAATGAATGATAATGGAATGAAATGATAATGATATGATATGATAAGATAATGATACTGAGATGAAATAAATGATGATAATGATAATAAAATGAGATGATATGAATGAAATGATATGCTTCGATAGTGATAATGAAATGAATGATAATGATGTGATAAATAATGAGGTGATAATGATAACGATAATGAGATGGTAATGACATGAATGAAATGATAAAATATATGATATAAATGAAATGAATGATGATGCAATAAATGATAATGATAATGAAATAATGAAATGATGACAATGTAATAAATGATAATGATAATGAAATGAAATGGTGAAATGACAATGATAATGAAATGGTGAAATGACAATGAAATGATAATGATAATGAAATGAAATGATGGAATGACAATGAAATGATAATGATAATGAAATGGTGAAATGATAATGATAATGCAGTGATAAGATGATAATGCTAATGAAATGATGAAATGATAATGATAATGTAATGATAAGATGATAATGCTAATGAAATGATGAAATGATAATGATAAGATGATAATGATAATGAGATGATGAAATGATAAGATGATAATGAACGAGATGATGAGATAATGAAACAAATGTTTGCATTGTCCTCCACAAATAGTCCAAAGAAACATGACAACCATTGGCCTTTCAAAACTCTGATGCAAATCCAATATGCAGTTATGTACAATGACGTGAAATGAAATGCAACTAAATGAAACCAACCATTTTGTTGAGCCTTTTTGTTAGCCTTCTTGAATCATCATAGAACGTTTTAAAATGTTGGAAGTGTGTACAAGCATCAGAGGGGAAATTAGCACCAATGATGACCTGAGTACAACTTTCATAATTTTTGATATAGCAAGCGAACACAAGCATCTAGGTATAATTGAACCGAGATGACCTGAGCATTTCTTGCATGAACAGACAAAGACTAACTACCTTCTGATGCAAATTTGGAACTATCATCAATGATAAACTTTGGAAATCAGGTCTCGCGACATACTTGCAACAGATGGATAGTTAACCTCAATACAATAGACAAAGAAAAATCATCCTCTTTCCTTGCCACTTTAGTTTAGTACATCATCGAGTGTGCTCCCGAGAGATGATATCGAAAATTAAACAACCATTGTTCAAAAATGAAAGATTATTGTTCCAAACATTATTCAGATTATAGATCATCTGGATATGAGTCATGATATGCAACTGAAAACTACTGTGATATGGATCAATGATGGGATGTTTATCTATACGGTTTGATTTGGTTGTTTTGTTTTGCATGATTTGGCTTTGATGTCACTGTCTCGCTGTTTTGGTAAAACCTGAAAGTTGATTGCCCCCAGTATGCCAATGTTTGCCCTTGGTATTTGCTGAAATGAATATGTACAATAAATCAAGCCATGATAAGACATTATCGCTCTAGGCAAATGATGATAGCATGATGCTGGTGTGACCCTAAGATGATGGAAAAGATGTATGAAAATGAAGACTGAAAAGTTAAGTGCAAAACATGAATTAATAGATGGAGAGCTACAAATAGCGTCTGTTTGCCAGATTTTCACTATTTGTTTTTATTGCATTTTTCTTGTCAATAGACTGCCTGTTGCCAGGTTTTCACCCTATGACCCTTTTTTATTTAGGACTTTTTTTCGATTTTTTTGTATTTCTTCAGGATTTTTTTCGATTTGTTTGTATTTTTTCAGGACTTTTTCTGATTTTTGTATTTCTTCAGGATCTTTTCTAATTTTTTTGTATTTCTTCAGGATCTTTTTCGATTTTTTTATTTCTTCATCTTTTTTTGATTTTTTGTATTTCTTCAGGATCTTTTTCTGATTTTTTTGTATTTCTTTCAGGATCTTTTTATGATTTTTTTGTATTTCTTCAGGATCTTTTTCTGATTTTTTTGTATTTCTTTCATGATCTTTTTCTGATTTTTTTATATTTCTTCAGGATCTTTTTTTGATTTTTTTGTATTTCTTTCAGGATCTTTTTCTGATTTTTTTGTATTTCTTTAGGATCTTTTTCTGATTTTTTTGTATTTCTTTAGGATCTTTTTCTGATTTTTTTGTATTTCTTTCATGATCTTTTTCTGATTTTTTTGTATTTCTTTAAGAATCTTTTTCTGATTTTTTTGTATTTCTTTCAGGATCTTTTTCTGATTTTTTTGTATTTCTTTCAGGATCTTTTTCTGATTTTTTTGTATTTCTTCAGGATCTTTTTCTGATGATGATAACCGCTTTAGACATAATACTTTTTTAGGTGCATGCTGTTGATAGGTTCGTCAAACAGGTCCCCTTCTGGCGTTGATAGCTTGTAGGCTCCTGAACCATAGACTGCGATAACCACATAAGGACTTAGCCAATTTGGTTCAAACTTTCCTTTCTTCTTTCTGTCTTGCTGATTGCGTGGGTTTTCTTTCAGAACAAGATCACCCACTTGAAAGGTACGTGGCTTCACTTTGTGATTATAGTTGCGAGACATCATCTGTTGATATGCTTTTAAATGATTAGCTGCTCTTTGTCTCTTCTCATCTAGGAGTTCCAGTTCTTGGAGTCGGGAAACTCTGTATTCATCATCCATTATAAGACCTTTCAATGATACTCTGATTGAGGGAATCTCAACTTCTAAAGGTAGTATGGATTTTTCTCCATAGACAAGAGAAAATGGCGTTGCTCTTGTTGGTGTGCGAATATTGGTTCTGTAGGCCCACAAGGCGAGATTGAGTTGAACGTGCCAATCCTTCCCTGAATCATTCACAGTCTTCTTCAAAATTTTTAATATTGTTTTATTTGAGGCTTTTGCTTGGCCATTCCCCTGTGGATAGTAAGGTGTTGAATATCTATGCTGAATGTGAAATCTCTCGCAAAGTTCATCAACATCCTGATTTTTGAAAGGACGTCCATTATCTGTAATAATGGAGTTGGGAATGCCATACCGACAAATAATATAGATGAGTATGAATGATGATATTTTTTTTTCGGTAACTTTAGTAAGGGGTACTGCCTCAATCCACTTGGTAAAATACTCTGTAGCTGTGATGATGAACTTATGTTCGTTCGATGAAGAAGGATGAATCTTTCCCACTAGATCTAACCCCCATTGAGAAAATGGCCAGGTTGGCGTGAATGGTTGAAGTTCCTGTGCAGAAGCATGAATGAGATTCCCATGAATCTTGCATTTTGAGCATGTTTTCACAAAAGTGAATGATTCCCTCTCCATTATAGGCTAGTAGTAACCCATTCTAATCAATTTCTTGGATAAGGTCAGTCCACTTGAATGAGTACTACAGATGCCACCATGAACTTCTTGTAAAGATTTGTCAGATTCCTCACGTTCAAGACATCGAAGTAGAGTACCATCAAGACCACAGCGATAAAGGGTGTTAGCGATAAGAGTGTAGCGAGTGGATTGGCAGATAAAATTGCATTTTTGGTTATGGGATAAATCGGGTGGTAAGTTATTGTCTTTGAGGTAGGCATAAATTTTTCCGTACCAAGGTGAATCGGATCCTACCAAGTGGCAAATGATTTGGCTTTTAGGGGTATCATAAGCAGGCGTAAATGATTGTTCCTCCAAAAATTCATAGCGAGTCTGAGTTTCTAGGAGTTGTAACAATGATGCGATCGTAGCCATGGCATCAGCTTCCTTGTTATCAAGCCTTGGAATTTGTGTGAATTTGATGTCCATAAAGTATTTCTTGAAGTCTTCAACCATCTTTTTATATGGTAACAGTTTGTCATCTTTGGTTTGATAATCATCATTGATCTGATAAATGACTAGCTGTGAGTCACCATATACTTGTAGTTCTGTAGTCCTCCATTCCAGTGCTATTTTAAGCCCAGTGATCAATGCTTCATATTCGGCTATGTTTTTGGTGCATGGAAACATCAGCCTATATGATCGAGGAATGGTGTGTCCTGGAGGGGTGACGAAAAGTATGCCTGCCCCTGATCCATTTTGAGTGAAAGAACCATCAAAATATAAAGACCATGGTTGTTTATATTCCACAGCAAAGACATCAACATCTGGAAATTCAATGTGCAAGGGATGGTCTGCTTGCAATGGTGCTTCAGCTAGCTGATCAGCGATAAGTTGTCCTTTGATTTCCTTGCGATCAACATAATGGATGTCAAACTCACTGAGAATCATTACCCACTTTTCTAATCTTCTTGTCAATGGTGCTTTACTTAACAAATACTTGAGTGGATCAATCTTTGAAACCAAATTGATTGTATGAGTTAACATGTAATGCCGATAGTTCTGTGAAGCAAAGAGTACTACTAGACAAGCCTTCTTGATAGAAGTGTAATTGAGCTCATGACTTGTTAGTGTTCTGCTGATGCAGTAGATTGCACGTTCTTTTCCTGTAGAGTCTTCTTGCGCTAGTAGTGCCCCCAGAGATGTCTCTATTGCGGCAATGTATAAGATTAGTGGTTTGTATGGATTTGGTGGTATGAGAACTGGTGGAGTCATTAAATACTGTTTGATTTGTTGAAAATCCAATTCACATTTGTCATCCCACTTGAAAGGAACATTTTTATGCAATTGTAATGAACCTTCTATAGATTGAAGTCGTCCCTGTAATGATCTCAGTTGACTGATGTTCCTTGGTGGAGGCATTTCCATAATTTCCTGTACTTTTGCTGGATCTACTTCAATGCCTTTTTCTGAAACAATGTACCCCAAGAGTTTTCCAGATTTGACCCCAAAAACACATTTCTTGGGGTTGAGGGACTTTGAATTTCTCTAATCTTGCAAATATTTTGGACAATATTTCAAGATGTCCTTCTCTGGTGTATGATTTTTCCAATATGTCATATACATAATCTTCCATGAAGATATGCATCATGTCATGAAAGATTGTAGTCATGGCTCTTTGGTAAGTAGCCCCAACATTCTTTAGACCGAAAGGCATGACATTCCAACAATAAGTTCCCCATGGACATGTGAAAGCTGTTTTCTCCTGGTCTTCAGGTGCAATCTTGATTTGGTTGTAGCCAAAAAACCATCCATTAATGAATACATGGCATGGCCAGCTGTCAGATCAACTATAGTGTCGATGTTTGGCAGTGGGAAGTCATCCTTAGGACATGCTTTATTAAGATCTCTGAAATCTATGCATATTCTCACAGTTTTATCTGGCTTGGATATAGGAACAATGTTGGAGATCCATTCTGCATAGTCGATTGGTCTTATGAAGCCCACATCAAGGAGTTTTCTCAGTTCTTCCTTCACCAATAATGCAACATGAGGGTGCATCTTTCTGATTTTTTTTTTCATCGGCTTGGCCCCTGGCTTGATAGACAAGTGATGCATGATAAGATTTGGATCAAGACCAGGCATGTCAGTGTAAGACCACACAAAATTGACTTGATTTGTTTTCAGGAATTCCATGAACTCTGGTATTTCTTTCTCTGTCATTGATGCAACTAACTGTAAAATTCTTGGTTTGTCGAAAGTCTCAAGATTGACAGCATTTGTAGGATCAATCAAAATAGGCGATCACTCATGGTAGTGCTCCGGGAGAGTGTCAAGATTTCCATCGTCTGGTGCCTCAAAGAGGTTTTCACCATCCAATACACTCTTTATTTTATCTTTTGTTTGATCTAATACTGCCAAATTCTGGTTTTCACCATTAGATCTTTCTTTTTTGTTTTTACTTTTGCAGCTAGGAGACTTGACACTCTCCTGATCAAAAACTCTATGTCAAAAATCGCTGGTGGAACAATCATTTATATCATCTGCAGAAAGGAAGTTTATGATAGCTTCGTCACTTGGAAACATAGGTATATTGATAGGTTCAGTTGAATCCCAATCAATGAGATTAGGATGAATCAAAGATAGAGGGTCGTCAGGTTGCGTGAAATCAACTATGGTTATGGTCATAATGGAGTGGTTCGTAGGATCCGAGGTATGAGGTGGATCAATGATGATACTGTCCTCATGATAGTCTTATTCGTTTAGATCCGACTCAGCATCACTAGAATCATGGTGACTTTTTAGTTCGAATTCGCGTGTTTGGGTCTCTGAACCTTGACCTTCAATTAGAGTTGGGGCGTACTGGTGTATTACATCAACCTCTTTGTCCCTCCACAACTCATCATTGTAAATGGTGTCCCATTCATATTCAGCAGAGTCTGTGTCAGAATTGTTATCCACGAAGTTTTGAACTATTGCCAAACATGCTTCTCGTGAATCTGAGCCTTCTTGCAATGTGAAAACAATTCCATGCAGTTGTTTGGATGTGATTTCTTTGGAGTGAGTATCATAGCCCAATCCAGTTTTCTCTTTTGCAGCAAGTCCGCGGAGGTCAATGGGTTCAACTACTCCTTCCTTCCTTTTTTTGATAGGACCTTTATCATAGCCCATCTTCTACATGATTGAATACCCTTTTCCATAATTGTCTGTGGGTAATTTGACATTAAAGACTGCTTCATCTTCATCTTTATAGAGCCAGTTTAGAATTTTTGTATCCTCAGGATCTTCCATGGGGAATTTTTCTTTGATGAATTGTCCATTAAACTTTGTGATTGGCTCTGTTGGTGGTTGCTTTGATGTTGATGCTGCTGATATTTGATGTTCTATGATAGATGGTTGTCCATGTGATCGAGGTGATGTAGGTAAATTGGGAGGACAAAGAGAGTACTCTCCGACTCCATGGTCCTCAAATTTCAATTTCTTGTCAAAAATATTGGGTAATTGACTGATTTGTGTGTCAATCTTTAGAGAAGTCCTAGCATGAGCTTCTCAATTGTTAGGAACCAAAGTATCTTGACTGGATTTTATATTGGCACAAGTTTGAATATTGGAATTATCAGCTGGTATCGTGATTTCCTGTCCATCATAGGGAAACTTAAGAAATTGATGATAGGTTGATGGGACAACTTGCATTTTGTGAACCCAAGGACGACCCATCAAGATGTTATATGCAAGATCACGGTCCAATACTTGACATAAATTATTCTTTATAACAGGACCCACTCTGATTGGCAGCATGATTAGACCCTTGGATGCTCTTTCTTCATCATCATAAGATTTTATGGTAATCTTTCTTCTAAAATCAATGGAGTCCTCAGAAAATCCTAAAGCCTTAACCAACTTCATGGTACAGATGTTCAAACCAGCACCTCCATCTATTAGAACTTGTCTGATACGGAACTTGTGAACCATGACTTCTAAGTACAATCACAAATTATGGGGATGAGTTATGGAAACGTCATCCTTTTCAGAGAATGAGAGGCAAGTGGGTGAGGAAAAGTGTCCTACCATGGCTTGAAATTGGTTCACATCCAAATCAGTGGAATCATTTGTTTCGAAGAGGGCCTTTTCGAGAATTTCCTTATGGGCTGGAGAAATCTTCAATAGTTCCAAGATAGAAATTTGAGCGGGGGTTTTCCGAAGTTGGTTGACCAAATCATATTGATGTTGAGGTGGAGGTTCAGTGGATTTTGAAGAGGTTCCTTTTAAGACAACTTTATCTTGCGCCCTTGTTGTCACGTTGACTTCTCTATATTCCACCTTCTTGTTGACTTTAATGACATTTACTTGCTCGTCGTCTGTGTAGAGATGGTTGATTATATGATCATCATTGATATGATTCACATTTTTTTTAGAAGACCCACCCTTTTGATGATTGGGAAAAGGGTTGCGAAATGCTTGGTGGTCTTCGTTGGATTGTTGATGTCCTTCTATTGTAATGATGTCATTGTCGATTAAGTCTTGAATGGTATTCTTCAAGGCTTGACAGTTATTTGTGCGATGACCTTTGCACCGATGATAATCACAATAGTATGCCTCATTCCATGATGGAGGCTTTACACTGGGTTCATAGTTTCGTTGAGGTGGCAAAGTAATGACATTTTTGGCCATCAAATCTTTGAATGCGGATTCTAAAGATTGACCCAATGAAGTGAAATTTCTTCTATTAGAGAAGAATGAAAATCTTTGTGGATTTGTATTCAAGGTGTTCCCTAAGGAATTTTGATTGTTATTGGTTTCTCGGTAACCTTGGTTGTTGGTAGTCCCTTGATTGGGAGTAGAGTGTTGATTTATGTTGTTCCTTGGAGGGGGAGGATTGTTTTCGTGATTTGCAATCGAGTTGACATTGTTGTTGCGAGTCCAAAATTTAGACTTGTCCTGATTATTGTGATGGTTGAATGAGCTAGGATTGTCTTTGTCATGTTTTATTATTCCTCTTTTGACCAAAGCATTTTCAATGGTTATGGCATCTTCAATCATTTTCTCAAAAGAAGGAGGACAATGTAAATTCAAATGATAGCTCATTTATGAATTTAAACTGTTAATGAAGGTAACCATCTTTTCCTTTTCAGGAACATGACGTGGATATCTAGCGAACATTCTTCTCCATCTCTGAAGAAACGTAATGAAAGATTCGCTAGGTTTTTGCACAACTTTGCATAGATCTATCATGGTGATCTAGTGCTGGATGTTGTAAGCATATTGTGATATGAATAGGTTAATTAATTCTTCAAATGTCTTGACGGGAGGTGTAATCTTTGATAGCCATTTCATAGAGTGAACTCCAAGACTCCTAGGAAACAATCACATCAAGTAAGTGTCTTCATGAGCGAATTCCAATGTCATGTTTCAGAAGTCTCTAACATGATCAATTGGATCTGATTTCCCATTATAGTAGTCAAATTTTGGCATTTCACAATGCTTGGGAAAAGGAATCATGATAAGATTTTGATCAAAAGGATAAGGAAAAATGTCCTCTAGAGTATATTTATTTGTGGTTGTTCCCCCTTGTAACTCTTTAACTTGTCCTTAAAGTGCCTTGATTTGTTGAGTCAAAGCACTAAGATTGGATAGGGGTGTCTCTTCAGGTTTGTTTTTCAAATTCTCAGTATTAAAGTCATGAGGCAATTTAGCCCCTTGTTCGGCTAGATAGCGGAAATATTTTTCTTTATCTCGCTGCAAGATCTTTTCTATGGCTTTGTGAAATTTTAGATCTTGCTCAGCCTCTCTAAGACGTTCCTCATCTTGTTCCTCATCACTATCTACATGTGTCTTTGTATTGGTGGAAAGGATTTTCTTCTCTGTTATCCATATCTTTGTCAAAAAGTGGATTACGACTCATAATGTAAAGAGGATTACTGCTTTCACCCTCCTCTTGAATGTTTTGGGTATGACCTTCTTGTTGGATTTTGTCCTTCAATTTATTGAATTGAGATCTTGTGAAGATAGGCATATGATTTTGAAGAATTCTTCTAAACTTAGATCCTAGTTTTGACAAGTGCGATGATGATGATATCTTGATCTGATAAGATGTGGAATCTTATGATATGATCTAAGATGTTCCTAATTTTTGATTGTGGCTTCCAATGATGAAGGATGTCAGAATCCTGTTGGGGAAGTTGAATAAAAAATTAGAATTTTTTTTGAGAGATGCACTCTTAAAGTTTTGATCTTTGTTTTTGAAGAAAGATTTCAAAATCACTGAAGGATTTGATTGGGATGTGAAGGATATTCTATAGAAGGTTGTGGTATGTTGTCAAATTCAAGAGGTTGGTTAAAATTATGCTGTTGAGATAGAGCTAATCTCTCATAATAAGCTCATGAATCCAAAGGTTCTACAACATACTCATCAGTGAATCCCCTAACAAAGTCTTGGTATCTATAAATAAATCCTCAGTAATGGAGCAAGACGTGTCGACTTTTGTATAAGAATTTTCTCCTTTGTAATGTTTTCTTGTATCCTAATGGTTTCTTGGGTTTCCTGATCTTCTTGGAAACTGATTTCTTGGAAAATTTTGTTGATTTCCAATCTCTAAGCATGGGGGAAAAAAATTTAGAATGCCAGAAAGGCGAGAAATATTTCAGTGGCTGTTTTTCATGTTCATTTCGGATGATCTTTTATCTGATTTAATGTGATGGAAGTCATAACAAACATTCTTGAAAAATAGTTGTTCTTACAACCCTATACTAACACCAAGTGTATGATCAAGAAAATGTTTTTCAACAAGTGTTTTCACAGGTTTTGCACATGAAAGACAATTCAAGCAGACTCACTCTTAATGCTCAAGTAGGTCATTCTAGTAATCAACAACCCACATCTTAGAATTGCGTCGACTCACACAACCGTGTCACCCCCAAAGGGGCGCCCATGTTTTTGTCTTTTCCAGGCGCATACTCAGAGTTACAGAAGTGGATACCGGATCCCCTGAGCAAAGGGTCCTTGGCAGTTATATGGTGAGTGTCTTGGGGGCAGATTCTTCCCTCCCCTTGCACTGTGATTATTAGAATGTTCGGAAACTGACTTCAGCTAGCCACTACACTAGGTTCGTAGTAAGGATTTCTGTTTGGTGCGGCAATAATAAACTCCCTCAGGAGACCTCCCAACCTTTAGAAAAAAGGCTTTGGGGATGGTTATCTTGCACACTACCGACAAAAGAGGGTTTCCCCAAATTCACTTTAAATTTTATAGTGGGGCGGAATAGCCTGGCTTTGGCTTGAACCCACTTGAGTCGTTCCCGTAGGGTGAGTACTTTTTCCCACTACAACAGGCTCTCTAAAGGATGTAATTAAAGCAATAAAAATTCATGAAATTGAAAAGGCAAGTCTGGTATTTTGATCACCCAGTTAAGGGGAGAGCATAGACCTATTGCCACAGACAAAGCAAACAAAAGTTCATTTTAAAACCCAAATCACAATGATCTAATCTAAGTGAAGATATTGCTTCACAAAAACAAGTTATTCAATTTTAATTGCAAGATCATTGTGTGGTGACTATCCTAGATTGCTTCATTTTATCCAGATGTGGCTATCCTAGGATTGCTTCATTTTAAAATCCAGAAAAGAAAAAGAATTCTGTCTGTGGAAGGCATCAGACTCAGAATTCTGTATTTGTGTTACACCCCATATGCGCCAGAACAGAAAGTATATGCGTCGAAACAGACGATATATGCGCCGAAACAGAAGGTATATGCGCCGAAACAGAAGGTATATGCACCAAAACAGAAGGTATATGTGCCGAAACAGAAGGTATATGTGCCACAGGAAAGATTCTAAATATGCTAAAACAGTTACTAAATGCGCTAGAACAGTTACTATATGCGCTAAAATAGTTACTATATGCGCTAGAACAGTTACTATATGCGCTAGAACAGTTACTAAATGCACTAGAACAATTACTATATGCGCTATAATAGTTACTATATGCGCTAGAATCCTGCAAAACAAAAGAGTCAAAGACCCCGTATGTGCCGCAAAAAATGTTGAATGCGCTAAAACACAAAATTTTTCCGAAATTGAACTCCAGAACGTGGAAATCTGTCAAAAAAACTTGCAGAGAATGTTAAAGTTGTGGGTTCGAGCCCCACGGTGGGCGCCATTTTATGTGTGTGTGAAAAATGTATCTATTATGGAATTCAAACACATATCAATAAGACATTATATCGAGAAAACTTGAAAAGGAAAACATAATGAACGAACTGTTACTGCAGCTTCCCCGAACTCGTCTTATTTCTCTCTAACTCCAGCGTTTTGTTGTTTCCAATTGCTCTCAGATTCAGTAGATCAAGCTCAACAAAATGGACAGCTGAAGAATGAGATGTAAATAAAAAAGCATATTATGCTCAATGCAAGACTATGCTAAGATTAAAATATTGCTGTGATGCTAAAATGATGTGAGTGCATAAACTAACTGCGCATATGCTTGTGTATTTGTCGTGTGTATGCGTGTAACCAAAGCTTGGATTTGCACCAACATTTATAGAGTTTTCGAAAGGATTCCATTGGTTGATTTAATTAACGGCCCAGATTAAGCTTGTTAGAATGGACGGTGGAAGATTTTCGTAAGTTTGAGAGGGAGCTAGAAGGTTTCCCTTTTCCTTCAATTTTCGTCATTGAGATCCGAAGGGAATTTTCTGTTTGGAAGAATGAGTTAAAATGAGTTTACAATTAAATAAAATAAATTTATTTAATTTGTAAGTGAAGATGGATATAGAAACTCGCATAATTAAATAAATTATATTTAATTATGTTTTAGAAGTGAATTTAGAGTGTAATTAAATATTTTAAAAATATTTAATTATTTGTGAAGTGAGAAGAAAATATTAAATTAAATATTTAATATTTAATTTAATTATTGGATGAAGAGAATATTCCATATTTGAATTTAAATATTCAACTTTTAGAATGATATGATAATCAAATATAAATAAATTATGAAAATTTATTTAATTTAATTAAGCAGAATGCGGAAGGTGGTAATTAATTAGATAAAGTTATTTATTTAATTAATGTAGAAGAATCATAAGAATGAACATTATAAATAAATAATTAAATTTATTTATATGTAGATGATTTTAGGAGAATTAATTAAATAATTTATATTTAATTAATTAACAAGCTTAATCATGACCATTTTTAGATGTATACACCTACTACAACTTGGAACCAACTCATACCTACCCAACCATGCCCAAATTGCAGAGAAGAAGCTATATGTGTAGAAGGACTTCTCAAATTTCACCAAGGAAGAGGAATGGACCTGTCTAGTGTTCAGCAAGTTACAAGACAAATACTTGTACCTAGATAAACCCTACTGCATCACAAAGGAGGATATCCAAGCCGTTACTCAGTTGTTAGCACAAGGTACAATTCTACCAAAGAAGGGAATAAAAAATATTGAGGTCACTAAGATCATTAATGTTACTTTTGATGGGAGAAGTCTAGATATCAACAACCTCATTGAACCTGGGGTGATGTATGCCATAAAGGTGATCACATACAAAGTGTATTGTATAAACTAGGAAGGGTCTACCACCTCCATTTCCATCCACACTGCATATCAGATGGTCATCCAAGGGAAAGAATTCAACCTCTGTGAAGCTATTTGAATGGAGCTCCTCAAGAATGTAGCTCATAAAAAGACATATAGATATAACTTTTGGTATGGTATTGTTCTTATCCGCCTTACCTTTTATTTCGTGAATTAGCTCCTTGAGTTTTCCAGTAAAGTATGAGAGAAAACCAAACTGGCAGCGACACATATTTAAGATTATGTGAAAGAATTTCCAACCAAAATGGTCTACATTCAAGTATTTAGTGGGTACTTCAAAATGTTCCAAAAAAAGATGTAGGACCAATAAAGAGTCTCTCATAAATGTTCGAAAAACAAATATAGGACCAATGGAGAGTCTCTCAGAACATGGTATGGAGGTACCTAGAATCAATTATCTTCATGGTAGACAAAGTTTTCACAATGATAGAGGAAATAGAGCCTTGAACTTCATGGATTCCACCACTACCATACAAAATTTCAGATGCAAAAGTAGAGTCCTATTTCGGTTGATTGCTTAGCTTCCCAAATAACTCTAAGGTAGATAGACACCCCACTACAAAGGAATATGTGGAGACTGTAGCTAAGGAGAAAGTTTCAAAAAAGGGGAAGGAACAAGAAAAAAATACCATCAAGGGACACAAACGAGCTAAAAAAAGTACCCAGATCCACTCCTAGAAGATTCAAAAGGTTCCAAATGGAGACTTCATCTTCTACAAAGATTAGAAGCACCCAGTCAAGGAAGAGGAAGCTAGATACAACACCAGAAAAAGATCCTTTGGAAAAAGAAGAAACAAAGGCTCTATTACAAACGAGTGCAAAGAAGAAAAATGACAGAAGGAAACAAAAATAAAAAAGATGAGGTAGACCATCAATCAAAGACAAAAGAAGAAGAAAAATAGATAAAACAAAAAATATCATCCAAACTGGGAAGCCCATTAGTCCCATTAATTGATGAAGACCAATTATATGGTGCACTATTTGAGCACATAATCTTCACCAAAACACTACAAACATACTACAAAATACCTCCTATCAACAAGAAGACTATGAAGAGGGCATTAATTGTTAAACACACTAGATACTGAGAGGGGGGTGAATTAGTATCTTCAAAAACTTAAACCCCTCTGAAACTTAAGACTTCCAACACAATTCAAACTTCTTAATCAAAACAAAAACCCTTAAACATATCAGCAACAATGAAAGATACAAAAATTTAATCTCTTTAAAAGTTTAAAAAACCTTAACTAGATCAACAACAATGAAAGATACAACAATTCAACCCTTAATTAGATCACCAACAATGAAGGATAAAACAAGGAACACACATGCACAAGATGACACTAGATTTATGTGGAAAAACCAATGAGGGAAAAAACATGGTGAGAGTTAACTCACAACCTATGAATCTCATTGCTTACAAAATAAGGCTCACTGTTGAAAGACTTGTAGACTAAGGTGCACAAACTTAGGGCAAGATAGAAGGGACTTGCAGAACTGAAGCACACCACTCTAGGGAAAGATACAAGGACCTGATAAGATTCACTATCTCAAAGCAAGATACATGAAGATTATATAAATTACAATATTTGTCAACACAACACTCTATTGATTGAGGTGTTAAAGCACATTTGATCTATCTTCCGCACACTTTCACACTTCTTCTATAAAATATTTAATACATTTCATACATCCTTTTCTTGCAACTAATTTTATCTCCCGCTTATATCCTTCGTAACTTCATACAACATCAATTAGGTCATCCAAAATAAATATAAACAATAATCCTAGCAAGTCGATCACAAAAACATAGTTTATTCTTATAGAGAGGACCAAAACATGACTTATTATATCTTCCAATGTGATCCCAAACAACTCATGCTAGCGTACATTAGCCCAAGTTGAAACCAAGAAAACGCGTATCATAATACCGGTCAGCCCAAAAACATATCTTCAACTAAATTCACTCAATATGGTTCTAACCAAGATAGGTAAGGACCCAAATCCATCATAACACAACTTCAATTGTTGTCATAGACCCCCAAACACATAGTGTAAGAAAAAGAACAAGCCATGTTGGCCAGATATCCACAAGTTACGTATAAACCCAATTAAAGCATAATACAACACCACAATAAATCTACTAATGTGTGGATCACAGAGAGATGTTCCTTGAACAACCAAAAAAAATTCCAAACACTTCTTTCATACTATCATGCCACCAACAACTATGATAAACCAAATAGGAGTAGAGCACTCAATCGTAGAAGCACAAAATGCACAACCATGGGATGTAACATTAACAGATCAACTTGTGAAATACATCAACACATGAAATTTGAAGACACTACACAGACATTGAGAGCTCATCCAACAAGCCATAGGAGGAAAAACATCAATGTGAATAAATGCAGAGCATTTTTGGACTAGTACATACAACCAACACCACTGCCAACCTTCTACAATTTACAAAAACCTCCCTGACAACATTGGTGACTTGAAAACATAGGAGTGCAATGTCCACAGAGCAAAAAAACTGAATCCCAAACTGAAAGATCAAATCTTCAACAATGGATAAATGCGGAGCATTCTCCCAACCAATCTTCACAACAACTTCCTAGAACAAAATTTTTTCATCAACTTGCGGAGACCAGAACTACCTTGCAGTAACACATACTGCCTCAGGAACAACAAGAGAGAACATACAATATACTATAGACCATCAACAACATCTCTCCACCATCAAAAATACTTTTAATCTTCATCTTAATATATCATCATGAAATTAAATTTACTGACAAAAACTATACACAATACTTCTTTCATTATCATCAAACAAGGCATGACATCCAACCATGAACTTCAACAACATACAACTAAAAACACCAATGACAAAAAAAATGACAATCAATGTCAAACAACAATGCAACAATCTCCCAAGTGTTGACAACAAATTCTAACAAACTCACCAAGTGTTGACATCAATGAAAACCAATGCCAACAATATTCCCCTTTAGCATTGGTGGAAACACACATCTACTCACTCTCCCCCTTTGAAATCAAGGAAAAAGGGCCACACACTTGAACATTAAAAGTGATGACACATTCTCCGACTTCAAGGAAAAAGGGCCAAATATCTTCAATTAAAACAACATCACATTCTCCCCCTTTTGACCAACAATACATATTCACAACACCTCCACATCTACTTCAAAAACCACCCCTTATTACCAACTTCACCTGAGAAGTAGCACACATCAATCCAGGAGAAAAAGATATGACATGGATTTCTCCCCTAGATAGATGTACCAATTATGCATCTAGTTAGAACAAGGAGGGCCAATAACCCCTAACTTCTTGTAGAGATACTCAAAAATATCCTTTGAAAATGCCTTAGTGAAGATATCTACAATCTGATCCTTAGTAGGCACATACTCCAATTTGACTTCTCGTTTTGCAACCTTCGAGCCCTTAGAAAGTGATACTAGATAGAAATGTGCTTGGTTCTGGAATACATCATGGTTTCTTGGAGATATTATTTACATTGGTATTATCAAAAAATATAGTAATAGGTTCACCATAAATCTCCTCTATATCCTTCAAAGTCTACTTCATCAAAATCATCTGGGTGCAACAAGATGCTACAACAATATATTCATTTTTTGTTGTAGATAAGGAAACCAAGTCCTACGTCTTACTGAACTAGGAGACTAATTCGTCTCCCAAGTAAAATGCACCATGACTGGTACTTCTCTGGTCATCCCACACATCCTTCCTAGTTAGCATTAGTATAAACACTCAAAGAAAAATTATCATCCTTTTTATACCACAAACCATAATCTGGAGTTCCCTTCAAGTATCTAAAAATTCTTTCCACTGCCTTCTCATGAGATTGCTTAGGATTAGCTTGAAATATGGCAACCAAGCATATTGCATGCATAATATCAGGTCTAGAAGCAGTCAAGTACAACAAACCTCCAATTATGGACCTATAAAGAGTCTGATCAAACTTCAGAGACTCATTAGTTTTTCTCAAGTGACAAACAATCACCATAGGAGTTTCTATAGGTTTGAAACCTTCCATGCGAAACTTCTTCAACATCTCTTTAACATACTTAGCTTGAGAAATAAAGATACCACCATCTTGTTGAATAATTTGAAGCCCAAGGATGAAAGATAACTCACTAATCATAGACATCTCAAACTCTTTCTACATATCTTATGCAAACTTCTTACACATGTCATCAACCTATACAACCACAATCAACAACTTGTATTCCTGAACCTTAATGTAAAAATTACTATTTGTAGTACCTTTCTTGAATTCTTTATGAAGTAAATATTTATCCAACTGAGCATATCGAGCTTTAGGAGCTTTCTTGAAACCATACAAAGCTTTTTGGAGTCTGCACACCATGTCTAGACCTTCTAATAACTAGAAACCATCTAGTTGCTTAATAGATACCTCTTCCTCTAGATCACCATTCAAGAAATATGACTTGACATCCACTTGATAGAATTTGAAATTCTTGTGAGTAGCAAAGGCAAGAAACATCCTTATTACCTCCACTCTAGCTACCAGAGAAAAATTATCCTTAAAATCAATGCCCTCAACTTGAGAATATCCCTTACATACTAATCTGGCCTTGTTCCTTACAACTTCATCATCTTCATTTAGTTTGTTTTGGAACACCTAACTTTTTCCTATTGTTGAATGTGCAAGACAACTAGGAGGAGGGGTGAATCACTTGTACATTAAAACTTCAAAACCCTTATAAGCATTCATATTCACATCAATATGATTAACCTTTAATCTGTTGAACTGATTAGGCATGAAAGCAAGTAACAAAAACTGATACACATCAACACTATGCATAGTAGAAAATTAGATTTACATGGAAAATCGAAGGGAAAAACCATGGTGAGGATTAGCTCACATTATAAAGTAATTACAACACCGAATGCAATAGGCTCATTTCTGGAGGGCTCACTGCCAATGGATCACTACCAGATTATAGAAAATAAGTAAGAATAATGTTACAGTGAGAAATCCATCTCAACACAACAAAAGATTCCACCACAACATCACCTACATATTCATAGTCCTTCTAAATATTGTAGACATGTTCCACTCACTACCTCCAGTAGTCTAACTCATTAAAGTTTCAACTGCACTTCACACCTCTACAATTTACATCACACACTTATACACACATCCTCCATCGACTCAACACTTATTTATACCTTCTTCAACTTTGAAAACATTCTCCAAGGTTGGCTATGCACTTCAATCAGACAAATTCAAATTAGGTTGGCACCAAAAAAATTTCATGGTGGAAAGGAATGTAGGAAGACCACACCACACCTTAACATAGACCTAAATACACTCATACACGCCACACTATGCTTCCATAATCACCAAATAAAATCCACAATTAGTGTAAACACCCAAGGTCGATCGAACCTATGTAAACACCATTAAAATTTAAGTACACGCTTCCTTTGATCCAAAGATGACTTGCAAACACCAAACATCACTTGAACATAATATAGAATATTCCACAAATACTTTGAAAACCAATAAATTCCTTCATAACAACTTTCACTTGAAGAATGTACACACCCAATACACTCAGATAACCTCCCATACACTATAACTCAAGAAATCAACTTCCAAAGCACTAAAACATGAATAAATTAAACTAAAGGTAGATATAAACCCTATCAACACACTCTCAGAATTGCAAGACTAGAAACCAAACTATAGAGAAATGTGGAGCAAAACCATTTCTCCCAGACACCACTGCAATACAGTTCACACATTGGTGAAAACAACTATCTCTATACAACGATCTTGTTGATGCCAAAAATTAGCAAGGTAACAGCCTTTATGGGAAACTTAGTTAATGGGGGGGACAATTGCGCTAAACTGAGTGACCTACAGGTTTTTAAAGAAGCCGAATTCTTCTATAATTGGGGTTTTGGAATGGGAAAAGGAAGCATATATATAAAAAATAAAGATCTAATTAAGGCAATGCGCCAAGACTTAGATGTAAGGCATGATAAATTTATTTTTTGGATGTGATTTAAGGGTCTGTTCAACAATCTGCTATGTCCTAGAATAGCAAAAATCAAAGATAGAAACCTGGATAACTCATTTAATGATATAAAATAATTCTCATGCATTTACTGAAAAGAAGAGTCTAAAGACATGATCTGAAACAGTTAAAATTGTATTTAAATCATAGAAGTTCTGCAAATAAACAATCTAGGATAACAATAACACAATATAATGTTTTATCAAATAGCTTAAGAAAAACAGAAAGGCCGAACAATGGAACAGTCTGAGAGTCTCATACAACAATTTAAAAGCAATATAAAAGGCATGGTGTCTTTCCCCTAATTTTTCTATATCTTCCAAACTTATTTTCAGAAGGAAGAAGTAGTATATATGGTTAAAAATCCCACCGCTTGGCGGGCCAGTAACATAAAAGATTATGCATCTTAAGCAATGATGCCTACAACAATGATTCCCTTTGGCCATTGCAACATAAAAGATTCGGGAAATTGAACATAGTCGCTTCCCAACCAGATGCATCCCCTACTAATGATGGCAGTGGTCTCGGAAAAAACCTGTGTAGACAAGTGTCATTCACCCATGAAGGCAGTTTAGAATACATGGCAATCTGGTGGGGCTCGCTACTTGCTCCTGCCTTCCCCTCAATGAATTTCCCGTGAACAAGACATGTGGCAACAGGTCGGGGCCCTTTTGTCGATTCCTCCTTGTGTCGGGGGACTACGCGGTGAAGACACATGGAGGCATTCTTTACTATTGGCGCCGACTGTGGGGTCCACCACAAGTGCACACGGATGAAAACTACGTGGCACGCAGATGAGGCCCAACTAAAAAGTGAAGGGAAGTAGCCTTTTTGTGCCTGTAATGATGACACGTGGAAGCATGCGGGAGCCGATAGAAGAGCAAAGGAAGAAATTGCTGTGAGGAGCACCTGGCAGACATGTGGCAACAATAGATGAAATTATTCAAAAAGGGGCCCGATGATGTTCAAATAATTGAGGTGCGGGTTGGTACTTAGCAAAAATAAAAAGCCACCCGTAGGGAGTTTGATGAATTTTAACATTCACAACTTTTGGCGACTACTAGGGGCGTTTCGCCTACAGAATGAGGAACCCAAATTTTTTTTTGGCTTGTAGACCAGAGTCCCATCCATTGGGCGACAAAATTAGAGCTTAGAGAGAGAGGTCTACAGAGGCAACCAGTTGGCCTCAGATGGTATCAATATGTCGCACAGATTCTCTTGTGCTCCGCTAAGATCAAGCATTTCCTTGTAAGGTAGTGCCACGAATATACTGGCCCTAGACTCAAGTTGGAAGAGCAGCCGCACAATATGGTGAGTGACACCTTTAATATCTACTGCAGTAGGGTGTTGGCTGAAGCTCTAGAAAGCAAATGTATCCTATTGATTCTCTTCTATCTTTGCTGCAATCTGCTCTTCCATAGCCATTGATTCATCAAAAATAAACGGAGAGGGTAAGCCCATCTGGGTTAGTTGGGAGAACCTAGCCCATATGCTATTCATAGTTCGGTCCAGTTTGGCAACACACTCGCTAGCATGGAGGATAACCAAGTGGTAGTGGATGAACCTGTTCACTATTTTGGCTACAGCCTTCTGATCCCCGATCCCTACCTTTGCTAAGTCCTCATATGAGACCATGTATAGCCTATCAAGTAGCCTTTCTGCCTTAGGAACCAATTTTGCGATGATCTGCGGGAATTTCTCAATCGCTCCACTAACTTCCCTGCCCAAGCTCATTGCCTCTACCATAAATTGGAGTGTCGAATGAAGTGTCAGGAAAAAGGCCTTGACCTTATCCCAGTATGAAACATATAGCACTGGGCCACCAGAAAGAGATCTGGCTGGGCAGTAGGGGCCTAGGGAAGAATCCTCAAAGAGCTAATCTTTGCATCTCTTGATCCGATATCTTGTGTTAGTTCTGCAACCCTTCTGTTTACAGCCGCAAGCTGTCCCTGGATGTTTCTCAATTTTGCGGACCAATTTTCCTCAGCTCAACTTTTTTTCTCTGATTCTGTCTCAAGGGAAAGCTTTATCTCTTGGAGCTCCTCTAATTGGGCCTTTTGGTTCTCAAAGTCTACATCCCTTTGTTGTATTCGTTGCTCGAATTGAGCACACTGTCGTTCAAACTCCTCACTCTTTTGTTGCATCCCCTGCTCTGCCAGAGCCAATTGGTTATGATATTCTTGGTTCCTCCGTTGCAACGCGTTGACTAGATTGGGGTCAAAGGATTAGAACTTTGCAAGTTCCTCTTGGAGTTTGTTATGCTTTGCATGCGCTGCTTGCACTTTCTTCGATAAGTGCACAATTTCTACTTCTCTCACTTTTTCCCTCGCCAGTAGGACCTCAACCCTTTCTTTTACAAGTTTTAGCTCCTCCTCATTCTTTAGCTGGCGACCAGACTTGAGGAAGTCGGTGGTCACCACCTACTGTGTCTCTTCCATGAGCTCAACTTTGTCTTGTGGCTGGGCTATGCTCAGATCGAGCCCCATGGCAAAAATGTTGTAATCATCAGGCTGCATTTCCCCTTGTGGTTTGATGACACTTGGGTACATGGTTGCGAAATGCAGCAATTTCTGAGCTTCATTGAAAATAGTATATACTTTTGGCTCCACCGGCTTCTTGGCATCCTTGGCATTTTTCTTCTGGATTCTGAGAGCTTGTGCTTCCTTTGTATTATCGCCCTATGCCATAAATTGGGCTGGCGACTAAACTAGCCCGCATGCGAAAGGTGCACCAGGAGGAAGTGTGAAAGGGAACGTGAGGGTAGTGGTTTCGAGCATTTTCTTCTTCGGGAGATCGAATGCAAGTGGGGAGAATGGAGGGATATGCCAAAGCCCAGTTTGTGAACCGTCAGGAGGACTCATTAGGTGTCGTGGAGGTAGTGGGGTCATGGCGGACTCCAACTATTTGGTGAACTGGGTCGAGGCCGGTTCAGTAGTAGCCAAAGGGGTGTCAGTGGCGACTGTAGATGCAAAGGGAAAAGAGATAGCGGACATAGATTGGGTGATAGCGAAAGGTGAAAGGGTTCGCAGAGGAGTCAAGACAAATGGTCTTTCCGGGGAGAACTGAGAGAAGCCTCCCATGACCATTGCAGTAGAAGTGGAAAAGGAAGGGCCAACACTTGCAATGAGGGGTGCCGTAGACACAACAGGGGTGACCAAAGATTGCAAAGTAAGAGAAGAGGGAGCAAAAGTTACCAATTGTCCAGATGGGCGGTCTTTGGCTCACCACTGGCTCCTCGCTTATTGCGAGACCTAGGCTTGTTACATGCTCCTGCGAACCTTCTTCCTCAGCTGTATCCGTGCACCGCCTCTTGTTGGGTGGTGAGTCCTCCACTTCAATGGTCTCTAAGTATTGTTGCTGGGTTGTTCTTGACGTTTTTGTGGTCCAGGTGCGTGTACGCGAGGCTCCCAACTACGATACATTGAACCACACATTTGAAGAGACCCCAACCGGCTGCTTCGCCACCTTTTCTTTTTGCTATTCTAGGGCCATCTGTACTTCACTTTCCTTCTCCTTTCCTTTCTCTATATGCATTTCAAACTCTTCCAAGTTGACGTCTTCATCAACACTCACGTCAGAATTTGTATGTGTGTCATCCCATAATTTATCGAATCTATGATCCATCTCTATGCTTTGGTAAGGAGCATCATAGTGTTGGATTTCTTGTCAGTAGATCCAGAAATCCTTAATTCTTTCCTTGCTCCAATTCTCTTTCCTTAACAACTCAGTGCGGAGGGTGGTCCCCATTTTGTGCTTCTCATTATGTTTTGCTAACCAAAGGTAGAATTGAAGCCATGGTGGCCTACTATCATCGACAGGAATATAGGCCAGGTCCACCAACACATTGTCACACTCCTCCATTGGACTCTACCACTTTTCCCAATACAGCCGGGGGCTGTGGGATACCTTGATGAATTCGTTACCCAAGTTGTTGAAGGGGTTGTAATTCCATTTGTCACAAATCATCACTAACCCCAGATGAGACAAATTTTCTTCCAAAAGCTTGTGCAACTGTTTCTTCACCATAACCACCCACTTGAATGTTAGCAGACATTTGAAGAATCCTCTCTTTCCCTTTCCTCCACAAAATTTATAGTCAATAATGGAAATTTTTCTAAACATTTCAAGGGCCAATACCTTGTGTGTGACATACTCTGGGAGTCAGAATGGCTCCTTGGTAAAGCCACACATACGAATGAATGTGAAATCCCTCCCGAGGAACAAGTCACATTTAGGAGTGAAGCTTTGCATCCACTTCATCTAGTTAGCGGAAAGTCGATAGATACAACCATTCTTATCGAAGTCTTGTAGAATTGGAGTTAAGAAAAACACCGAAAATGCATAATAGTCATACGTTGCGGAAAGGAGGGGAATCCATACAAAAACTAGCTTTTTGGCTCCTTTATTAGTAAAAATAGATAATGGCATCATTTTACTGAAGAAGTTGGGGTTTTGGTATAAGAATATATGAGCAAGCAAGGAAGGAAACCTGAACCTGCGCTGCATCTTGTACTCCCGTATTTGGCTCATCATTTCTCGGTAAATGACTTCTGCAAAGTCATACCAGAACAAGGACTTTTTCCTCCACAGCTGAAAACCCAAACCCAGCTGAAATTCTCGCACCCATTTTTCTTCATCTAAGCCACAAAAAAATGCCATTATGGAGTGGTGGCTCATTCCAAAATTCCTCAGGTCTCTGCGTTTCCACATTGTAGAAGTCCAAAGCTTTGTCTTTGCCCTACCAAAAGATGCACACATCTTTTGGAGTAAATGTCTCCATTAAGATCACTATAGAGTGTTTCACTGGGATACACAACATGCTCCAGATAGCATCCTCGCTGACGTTGACTCTCAGCATTTGGCCTTCGATGGTGTCGGTATATGGGTTGAAGTGTTCAATGGCGTCGTGGACAAGCTCTGGGCAGTAATGCATAGAGGGGACCATATATTGCTGAAGACCGCTAAACCATACCTTATATGCCATTTTATTTTTGTTTTCAACCTTTTTCATTCTTTTGCATGCTCATTCCCTAAGAGTCTTATGGTTCTTCGTGAGGATGGGGTCATGGATATTATTCCATTCCTCCTTTATTTGGGTTTGTTCCCTAGCAGTTTTGGGCTTGTCCAGGGTACGCATGCGAACCCATTCTAGTTTTTCCAACGTCCCAGGCGACGCATAAGAGGTGTTATCAAAAATATTGACGATTGGTGCCACTATCATGTTGTCATACAAGCTCTTGGTTGCCTTAGCCTGTGATTCCATCTGAGAACTTTTTGCAATTTTACTTTTGCTGGAGATTTCTGCTATGCTTAAATTTTTTACAATTTGCTTCGGCTCTATTTGCGCTCAACACTCTTGCTCTAGGTAGCGTACTCAAAAATATTTTTTGATGTTAGCTTTCTGCATGCAATACTTGGCTATTTCTTTCTTGGGGTGGCCAACAACACTCACCTTTTAGCATTAAATTTAGCATGTATCACCAACTCTTTGGCTTGTGCGAAATGAATTACTTGCCATTTTTGAAATGACCATAATTCATAATGACGATTTAGAAATCATGTCATACAGCGTGATTTTCTTGGAACTTGAGCCGATGATTTGAAGGCAGCTTAGGCTTTGCATGCTTTGGTAATTAATATCTCAAAAAGAATAATTAGCCCAAAGACTCAATAATTACTTGAAAAGATTTGTGTTCCTTTTTGGAGTTTGAGAAGCACCAGCAGAATGACACATTAGCATCTAGCCGTATAGACTACCGCTGATGACTGCCTCCATCTTATGCTAATTAATTAGCCCTTATTTATCTTGCATGCAACAAACTGTACCTAGCAGACACAATTGGGTGGGAAATTCAAGCAAGCCCTGGTGTGATTTTTCAAGTTGGTACTTGATTAGCATCATGCTTATGGTATGCAAATTACTATGCATTATCCTAGCTATTTCTATAAATAGGCGCTTTTAGGCAATAGCGAAATCATTAGTAGTTTGAGAAAAATTGGTAATAGGCAATTGGCTTAGAATTTGGCATTAGGCAGCTGAGTAGAATTGCATAGAGTTAGGCATAGGAAATTTGTGTGGAGCTAGTGTCAAACAGTTGCATAGAGCTTGCCACCATGAAAACCCCAATTAGGCTAGTATGCAAGAAATCCCAGACAACCTTCCTTGGAGAAATCTTGACTAGGCGTCTTTAAAGGATGACCAAGAATACACATTCACTGGCCATTATAATGATGAAGTGGGTTCTTGGGAGGGACTGTATTGAATATGAAGACAAGTACATAGTTAATATTGATGTATGCTCTCACTTCGTCGTGTCCATGCTTGACATATAGGTTCCCAAGCCGTTGATTCTTTGCCTAGTGCTTGAGATATTTTCAAAGAAGTACCCAGGTAGCCTTGGAGAGGTGGTGGCAACTGTTGCATTTGGTATAGGCTTGCCAATGACGAGTGACCTCTGGAAGTACATTGAAGAAGACACAATAGTACCATGGGTGCCATTCTTGAGTGGTTTCTACATCCAGTTGCAAGAAGAGCATCGTCAAAGGGTAACCCGTGGCTGCCACTTCCCGTTTTGCTCGTACAACATGGTGCCTTTCTATGACATCAAATGGTACACCGACTTCAGGAACTTGGTGTTCCCTCTGCTACTTACCATTGCTCCTACAAATGCTGCTGCTAGTCCTGATAATGAAGTAATTGTAGACGCTACTGTCGATGCCTCACTTGCCCCTGCCCGTGACTAGAAAACTTTTATGCTTTAAGAAACCTTCCTTTTGTTAATACATTTTTTGTATATATGTCTAGAAAATGCTTTAATGTAGCTATATATGAAGAAGAGACAAAATATAGATATACTCTAAAATTATGGCCTCTGAGCCATTTTGACAATGTACCTATCAAAGCATATATATATATATAATGAAAATATAGCTTATATCAAAATTCTGTCTCCTTTTTTTTGTGGTTTTGCAATGTGGGTTCTCTTTTCCTTTCCTGCATATATGTGTTCATTTCAATTCTGCATATGGGTGATGCTTTTCTCTGCTTCATGAGTTTCAAGTTAGTTCTCTTTTCCCTTTGCAATAATAGGTTTCATTTGTTTCTGCTTCCTCGCACTGTAGAATTTAATTATTGAAAGATCGACCAACAAACACTAAAGGGAAAATAATTACACTACTCACATATTTACATTAGTGGAACAACCGCGAAGCTTAATTGAAAAATTTTAGGTGGATTCTGTTAACAAGAATCCCCAATGATTCTTGCTCCATGTTTTCTAATTCGTATGCATTGTGTTGCTTGCATTGAATTATTTTGAAAGGGCCTTCCCAGAGGCTATCAAATTTTCCATGTTGGCTTGGTTTTGCAGCCCTTTCATTGAATTTTAACACTAGGTCCCCATACTTTAGACCTTGGTCCGAAGCTTTCTTGTCGAACCATCTCTTAACCACCTGTTGGCGGTTAGACATGGCTAGCAGGGCCTTTCCCCTTTTTTCTTTCACTTCCAGTAACTCGGCTAGTCGAACTTCCATGGCGCTATTTTTTTCTACCTTGAGAGATTTGAGCAATAGCAACATCATAATCTCCATAGAGATAGGCAATAACGCTTCTTTCCCATATACTAGCTCGTGCGACGAAGTTTTGAGGACTTGCTTGGGAGTTATGCAGTCCGCCCACAATGCTGCCCGAAGGTTGTTATGCCATTCTATTTGGTGTTCTGACCTGATCCTTTTGATGAGTCAAACTAGATTTTTGTTAGTCAACTTGGCCAAGCCATTCCCATGTGAGTAGTAATTTGATGACGTTTTCAAGAATATGCCATTCGTGAGTGTGAATTGACATACCTTAGAGCCTAGGAAATATTTGGAATTGTCGGAGATGATGGTTTTGGGCAAGCTGAATCTTGTCACTAATTCTTCAAGGAAGTCCACTATCTCCGCATCTATTGCATTCTTCAGGGGCATAGCTTCGGTCCATTTGGTGAAGTAGTCCATTGCCGTTATAATCCATTTATGTCTGACACTGGAGGTGGGATTGATCATTCCAATGAAATCAAGGCCCCATTGCGCAAATGGCTCATCAACCACTATCAGATTGAGAGGCATTGCAGAATTTTTCCTTCTCCCTGTGAAGAATTGGCATTTCTTGCAGGCTTTTACCAAGGAGTATGAGTTGTTGAATAACATAGGCTAGAAGTATCTAACACACATGATTTTGATGGCTGTGGTCTTTGTAGAGAAGTGTCCACCTGTGGGACTACTGTGGAAAGTGTCAAGAATCCTCTTCGCTTGCTCCTTGGTGACACACCACAATAGAACACCGTTGAAGTTCCTTTTTAAAAGAACCCCTTCGATGAGTGCATACCCACTGTTCTGTAGTCGGTAGAATATTCTCTTTTAAGAAGGGATCCTTGGCGGGTATTTCCTAGTATGCATAAACCTTACTTTGTTCGTTAGCCAGCAACCTTCAGATTCAGACTCATTGGTTAGAACTAGCTTTGGTTGCTCTTCTTCTGATGTCATTTCATTGTTGTGCGCCAGATATTCGCACAGTCCTCTTCCTTGGATGATGTTTGTAGGCTTGACCTCAATGTTGTATTCAAGGATCTTGATGATCCAATTAGCCTTTTTTTCAGTGATTTTTCCTTCCATAATGTATTCACGTACATTGGAATGCGTGACATAGACAATTACCTTATTGCAAGATATTAGGTGTCAGAAATTATTGAGTTCCTTGAATATTGCGAAGGATTTCCTCTCAATGAAGTTGTAGTTTGTCTCATATTCCATTAAGGTCCAGGAGTGAAATGCTATCGGATGTTCTCCCTTTCCTTCATCATGCTTTTGAGTTAAGACAATAACAATGCTTGATTTGCTATTGAATACATGAAGTCCTTTGATAGGTCTGGATTGACCAACACAAGAGTTGAGGAAATAGCGTCCTTAACCTTCTTGAAGGCTTCTCTAGCTTCTTTAGTCTATTTGAATAATTGATATTTTTTTAGCATCAGGGTGATTGGTCTAATTAATCTTGCAAAATCTGAAATGAATTTTCTCACAAAATTCACCTTCCCTAAAAAAGACTGGACTTCTTTCTTGTTGACTGGTAGGGGAAGCTCTCTGATTGCTTTCACCCACTTGGGATCAATTGCGATTCCTTCTTTGGACACTACATGTCCCAATAGCTTGCCTTGCGGTACTTCGAAGACACATTTTTATGGGTTCAGGGATACCCCAAATTCCTAGCATTTTTTGAAAACCATCTCAAGGTGATCGAAGAGATGATCCTTATGTTTGGAGAATATAGTCAGATCATCCAAATAGATCAGGATAATCTTGTTAATCAATTCGCTAAAAGCGATATTCATTGCCCGCTGGAAAGTGGCTCCTGCATTTGAGAGGCTGAAAGGAATTTTAGCATATGTGAACATTCCCCACTTAGTAGTGAACATCGTTTTGTGTTGGTCCTCTTCTTTGACCCGAATCTGATTGCAACCAAAGAAGCCATCTAGCAGAGAAAACATTTCCGACCTTGCCACTGTTTGGAAGATTGACTCCATAGAAGGCAACAAATAGTGGTCTTTTAGGGATGCTTCATTTAGGTCCCAAAAGTCAACACATAGGCGAATATCTTCATTCTTCTTTTAGATTGAGACTAGGTTGGATACCCATGTGCTGTGCTTGATTGAGAAGATGATACGAGAATGAATTAGCTTTAATGATATCAAGTTTCCACAATCCATAATGTTCTTTGCAATGATTTCTGGCTTAGATTGTGTGAGAATTTTTGCATCAAATCATTGCAAAGATGAATTAGCTTTGTCAGCTCTTGCGCCATCAATGCTTCAATCTTTAGATTCACTGGCCTTTATTTTTGGCGGAATGGTTTTTCACCTTTAGTCAGCTCTATTGTATTTTGGATGACATCGGGATCATATCCCTTAAGGTCATCATATGAACATGCCACTAGTCCTTGATACTTCTCACATAAATTGATGAACCTCTCCTTCTCATGATGCAGAACATCTTTCCCGACTTTGAGCTTTCTTCCATCTCTGACCTGAAGGTCCGCATAGTTGCTTTTTTCCACTACAAACTTCCTTTTATCATTTCTTGAATCATCACAATCGAACAATTTTTCGAGAGTGACCAGTCCCTTTGAAAGCTTATTAGACCTTAGCTGAATGATTTGTCTGTCGTAGGCCTCAACAATCTTTGGTTGGAGTTGGTTGGAAAATTCTCTTGATTGTTGGATAATTGAGGCAATGTGTTCATCAATGTCAAACACTTTCCAGCTCTGATCATTATATGGAATCGCCGGTCAGACTATCACTCATACAAAATGTTTGTTATGAATTAGGTCGAAGGCAGGGTCAAACTGAGATCCAATTTTGGCCATACGATCCACATCAACATTTTGTTCTCGGGGTACTATCTAGATGTTGAAGGCTTCAAAATCCTCTATCATGTCCCAGATTCTATTTCTATAGGATCGCATGCGAACATTCTTTGCAATAGAGACCCCTCAGACTTGGTTGACTACTAGTTCAGAATCTCTAAACACCATTAATTGCTTGATGTCCATCCACTCCGCAAGGCTTAGACCTTGTACTAGACCTTCATATTTAGCTTCATTGTTCAAACAAGCGAACTGGAAGCGGAAGGACCGGGGTGTCTTTTCATTGTGTGGGGCTATCAAACATATCCTAGCTCCTGCTCCAACTTTGCATTTTTCTCCATCAAAGTACAACGTCCATAGCTCTGAAGCTTGGTTACTTTCAGGTTCCTTCACGACCTTCAGAAGAACTTGATCTTCATTGTAGATGACATAGGTGCCCAACTTGGTAGCATGATAGTTGCCGAAAGGATCAACGTCTATATATTCGCTCATGAGAGCTTCTTTATTGGTCTCCAGTCACTTTTTCATCTTCTAGCAACACGGTGCCATATGTTTCCTCCTTGGTGAAAGAGGTATGAGCAGCCTCAAAGTTGATCATAGCTTCATTAGTCACATGTTCCAAATGTAGAGCTTCAAACACTATTTTCATTTTAGCTCCGTGCTTGGTCCTGAGGATCAAGTGCGACCAGTCCAAAGACAAATATCTGCCTATCTTTGAAGTGAATTCTCAGGATAGGCAGAGACAGACCATGGGGGGAACATCTATGATCACAGTATCTTGCAAAACTATGATGCTAGGGTAGGAGAATAGAGTTAATGGGAGGTCTTTGATGACACCTACAGTTTCTGTAGACACTTAAAAATGACCTAGGCCTGCAAGCTCTATTTTTAACACTTTTGTCCTAACATAATTATAGCATTTTAATTATGTCCTTGGTCCACATTTGACTATTAATTAAATAATTCATAATTGTTTAATTAATTCATGTCCTTTCGTTCTTCATGATTATTAAATAAATAAATTCTATTTATTTATTAAATACGTCATTAATTGTCTAAGTCTTCCTCTAATTAAATAAATTTCTAAATTTGTTTAATTATCTTTATTCATTAATTCTTCCCGATTATTAAATAAATGAATTACATTTATTTATTTAATATGTCACTAATTGTCATAATTAAATAAATTGGTTAATTTATTTAATTATTAGTCTTATTTGCTAAATTAAATAATTATATTTAATTATTTAATTACCAAAATTAATATTCTTCTCATTTTAAATAAATAAAATTATTTAAAATGTCATCACATTCTTAACTGTTAGTTCATTTTAGTAAATAATCTGAAAATTGATTATTTATTATTTCACAAAATCCATATTTTGAATTAATTTAATTCAAAATGGTAACTTTCCTCCAAAAATCAAGTGATCGGGTAGATTCTTGATTTTTCCAAATCTGATCTTCAGTTCAGTCTTTATCTTCATTTTCGAAAATATTTATTTTTGAATTAATTTCCTCATTTATTCTCCACCGCCAATTTTATCTTCTTAGATGGCATCTCGACCGCTTGATTAATGACCTTGCCCTAACCCTGATTAGGGATTATCAGATTTAATTTGGGCCTCTGATTTTAGGTCTCCGTCAAAAGTCAATCTCATCCATCCATTCAAAATGACATTTTCTATAAAATGCCATTTTTATCTCTTTTTTTGATTACATAGACACATTACACACTTACGCATTGACATACTTAGATTTTTTCATAGCAATTGTAGCATTTATTGTCTTTATTTTATTAAGTCTTAGCATGTTTAGGCATAGGCATTGTCAATCATAGTTATAGGCATAAACATTTGTTCAAATCCTTCAAAGCTTGGTGTAGGACTTAGACTTGTATTTCAAGATTGCTCGCACGTCGAATATGAGGGCAACACATCAGCCAACAAGCTAGAAGGTGTTACAAAAGTGAATCATGGAGGTCTCAACGATTAACATGTATAATTGTTCTTTTGTTTACTTCCATTGTGTTTTGTAATTGCTTTGGGTTTCTTAATTTATATTGATTTACTAACCTTAATCAAACCTAAATTTAACCCTTCATTACATTGGTGAACCCGACATTTTGTAGAAAAAATTGTGTGTTTTCTTGTTTGTTTTCACTGTTTTGCAGGTTACAACCAAGAAGTCATACGAAATCCTGTCACCTTCTTTTGAGCATAGAAAAATGGGAGAATAAAATATTTTAAATTTTTTTCTGGGTTTTGTAGATTTTGTTCTCAGCTTTTTAGAACTTCAAACAATTTCAAATTTCCTTAAGATTTGAGAAAGTTATGGCCATTTTAGTGATCACAGTTTTTTAAGCTTTAGCTGTTAAAACCCGAATCTTCTTTTGTTTATAACACTTTTGTCTTGCAGAATTTTGCAAAACGTTTTCTGGGTTTTGAAGGTCTATGTCTTAGCTTTCCATAGATATCTACGATTTAAAATTTTGTTCAGTTTTGATGAAGTTATTTTTATTTTAGTTTGCTGTTTTCATTTAAGTTTTTTTTTTTACTAATCTTTGTTTGCAACATTTGGCGGTTACTTTTCGTGGGTCAAAGGAAAAAATTAAAACTTCTAACTCGTGGTCTTGCAGGTTTGAATGTCAAAGAATAAACACTAAAACATTTTTTTTGTATTTTTCCTTAGATGAGTACACACTTACTTTTAGTGCAATTAAAAAGAACAATGTCTTCTAATTTGCATGACTGTGTTTGTAAAATGGTAGGCGAGTATGCTCTCACCTTGTGAAAACTTGGTGATCAGAAAACCTGACCCATTATTATTTTTTTATTACCCTCACGACTTAGTAATCGAAGTATCCTCTCCCCTTATGCTTTCAAGCGATCCTGGGTGTAAGAGAAACGATTACTAACTCTAGAACTTGGGCCTATTCTGGTGGGAAAAAGTACTCACCCTAGGACGACTCAGACCGGTAGCACCCTGACATCGAGGGACTTCCAACCGATATATAAAAGTGGATTCTTGGGGAAAGCCCAAGAATTACGCTTATGGTTCCGACGAGATGGATCCGAAAGGGGACTCTCGCCGCATGGATCATGCCCTACGAACGAAATGCCTGCATTAAACACCTTTTGTCTTAGAGTCCAACCTTTTTTGGCCGTTGCTTGATATAGTGCAGGGTACAGTATCATGCCCGAAGACACTCACTACTGATCCCCTTGAGTAGAGATAGTAGTTCTTGGGAAGTCACTACCCAAGAATTCAAATTTGGTGTGCTTGAATGACGTTAATGAGTCATGGAGGGGAGCCAATGCCACCAAAATTCTAAGCTATCCGCTCTCGAGAAGGAAAGGTGTTTATCACCAATCCGGGGTATAAAGGTGGGCTATATCAAGTATACAAACCCTTGGCCTATTGGCCTTTTAGGATTGTACTTGTCTTATGTGCACTTGCTTACATTCAAAACATCGTGCTTGTCAAGTGTTTTCTAGATTTTCAAAAAATATACACAACATTCACAAATCTGGACACAAACAATCGACCTTAGACAACTCAAACTTTTCAACAAAACATCAAAAAACAATCTCAGTCCTCATTTTGAACTTAGAATTTGCATTGTTAATCTTAGTCATCATTTTGAACCTAGACCTTGCATTTATAACATTAAGTCCTTAGTCAAACATCATCATCTTAGTCCTCAGTCGGCATTTTGGCTTTGATCACCTTGTCATCTTACATCAATCATTTCCTTAGACAAACATTATCATCACCTAGTCATCCTAGTCGACATTTTAGGAAACATAGTCTTGCATTTTCATCCTTATCGAAAATCCAAAAAACATAGGTTGTCATCATCCTCACATTTAGTTGTCATTCTCGTCATCCTTATCTGAGCAATCCCTTTTTATTGTTGAGACTAGGCTTCAAAGACAGAGAGGACAAATGGAAAACTTTGGACAAGATTTCAATCCCAACATCGATAATAACACTTATGACACAAACCAACATTGGACTTTTTTTGACCCATTTCACAACATGAACATACAATCTCCCATGAACATGCCATCTTCATCACAAAACCCTTCTAAACCATTCATACAAAGAGACCAAAATGGACGAGTATATGCAGAAGACTTAGAAGCTGTAGCGCAAAATTCTGATATAGTCTCCTTTGTAGAAAACTCAGTCTTACGCGACCCTCAAAGGTATCTAGCCATGCTTTTGGACCAAGGGGCTAAGCTACCATGAGGTTTTGACATAAATACTTTGCCACCTCCATTAGTCTACCCTCACCATCAACAGTCACTTGACATAAATCCTACCAGTAATTCACAACAAACATCCACTTATCACCCTTATCCTAACCTTGATGAGGGAAGCCAACTATCAACTAGTCCATTCCAAACCTCCACGTCATATTCTGACCCTTCACCTATCAATCCCATCCAATTCTACATGCCTTATCAACTATCTAACAACTCATGTCAAGTCCTCACATCATACCATATTGATCCCGTCCAAGTATCCACATCCTATTTTAGTCGACCTTACACCAATCCAGTCCAAGGCCCCATGTCATATCCTAGTCCTTCACATACTAGTCCAGTCCAAGTCTCCACGTCCTATCCTAATCCTTTGTTCATTAATCCTTTTCAAGTCACCCCCTCACAAGCCACATCTATTCATGAAAATTCTATCATAGTCCAAAGTCAAATCCCATTTAATAGACTTGAGGATAAATGTCAAAATGAAAGTCCAAAGCATGAACTTATAACGTCACTCTCATGTCAAGAACAAGGTAGTCCATCCCATGATCCTATCTTTTAGTCCATCTAAGAAATTCTTCAAGACAATCATGACATCCAAAATACCCCAACCCTTGACAAAGACTTCAATCCTAATTACATCACCCACGACAACCGCATCTTTGACCAAGACCCTACCATTGACAAAGAAGTCCAAATCCATGACAACCCCATCTTTGAACAAGACCCTACCATTGACCAAGAAATCCAAGATGATCCACTCCTTGACCTTTACGCCATTCATGATCAAACACTTGCCGACCTTATAAAGGCCTCGACTATTGAAACTTCCCACGATGAGACACTTTCCTTCATGGGAAACATAGATGATATTCCTCTAGAACAAGAATCTTCCACTAGGGACATGCTTGCATATGATCAAGTTATAGCTAAAATCATTGGAATCTATGACACTAAACATAATGATGGCTTCGACATTGCCTTGGAAGCACCAAAAAAATCATCTGAACCTGACATGTCACATGATCAGACCAAAGATATCAGTCAGGAATATGTCCAACATGACAATGAAGCTAAGACACTTTATCAACTAGGGTCATCTATCTTTGTCAGAGCAGGATTTCTTGCAGACGAAAATATTACAAGTGACAGTATCCACATACCTAATGATGGGTTAGCATCTTGCTTTCTAAACAACAAATACCCCATTGCAAATAGAATCTGTCAAAGCATGCAATATCAAGGCAAAGGACTAGGCATACATGAGAAAGGCATTCTAGAACCAATATAGCTTCAAGAAAATTATAGACATCAAGGTCTTGGCTATTCCTCAGTTAGTAAATCAAACGATGTCAGTGGTACCTCCTCGATATTGGGGGCAACTTTGTCAGATACAAACGTGAAAATGGAGTCCATGAGAAATCCTTGTCATAAGATTGCTGCCAACACCCCCTCCACCCATACCATGAACCGAAATTCCATCATAAATAAACCTTCCCTTTGGAACCAACAAAAAAAAAGTATTACAAGTCAAAATATCAAAATCAAATGTCAAAGGCCATTGAATCAAATAAAAGGACAAGTGGACAAATGAAATTAAAATGGATCCCAAAGAAAGATGGATCAAACAAAGACACCAAGTCAAATACAAAAGTCAATCACAATGTGGAGCCACAAGATAAGAGGACTCCCACATACAACAAATTTCCACCTCCTTCAAAATGGTCATCAAGCAAGGCATCTAAAGGTGTTGGTTCCAAACGCCATCCCTCCAAAATCTGTCATCCAACATCCCAATTTTGGAAAATAAAAAGCGATTCATCCAAACGTCCAAACAACCTTTCCATGTCTAGCATCATCTGTTGTAATCCTACATCTCGCCTAAAGTCCAAAAATCCCACGTCACAAATCCGTCACATCTTGGCAGCAACTCTTTACCGCAAGGACTCTCATGGCACTCTATTGCGATGTGCATATTCTGATAAGGTCAACTCTAGTATCAGAAAGGACCACAATGACATCGATTAGTTGTATATAAGCACCGCGATCCTGACAAGACAACTACTTCAGATAGGACATTATTGGCATATCATGGCACCAGTCTCTACATCGGCATCGTCAGTGAATTCAGAATAGGCAGTGGTCATCTAAAGCATCCAGGCTATCCACAAAATCAGAAATACAAAAAAATAAAAATTGAAAAATGTAAAACATCGTCACCCTGATGAAAACCTGGCAAACAGGCGTCTTGGTGACACCAAAAAAATAAAAAAGTCAAGAAAATAGTAAAGAGAAATTTCATCAATTGGTGAAAACCTGACAAACAGGCGCCCTGGATAAGTACCATGATGAAAACCTGGAAAACAGGCATCATGTGTAAAATAAATCATCTATGTGGACTCTTACACTTGGGGGCAAGTTGTCTCATTTTCCCATGCCTTCCTCATGACATTGACGTCCATCTAAGCCCTATCATTTCCATGCATTTTTCCCACCTACCTTGGTCTTGACATAAAACTGGCACACATAAATCATGGTTTGGGAAAACTCTTGACATGCCTATCCTTTGGTCATACATTATTCATGAAATGTCATGTCATTGCTGACATAACCTCATTATCCTAATGTGACATAGTCCTTGAAAATCATTTGACAATTCCCTTAGTCTCATGTCTCCCATCCTTTACCAAAGCCACCTCTTATCCTTTCATGTATGTCACCTATCTTGGCTTTCCCTTGTCAAACGGTCTAAGGATAATCATCATCCCATCTAGTCCTAACCAAGTCATTCCAAATGCAACGAGTCTAATCCATACAAGCACATTATCCAAAATTTTACTTGACTGTGTTCCTGGCCCGACTGTAGACCTCCATACTTTCGTCACATTATCGTCATCGTCCTCACGTTGTTTCGGGATGCATCCTTCCCACGTCAAACAATGTTGTCATCACCTGTCAATTGGTATTCAGCTTGACTAGGGGCACAATCATGTTTGTCCTTGGATTCTCATGTGTAGGCATTAGTCATATGCATTTGTCACGATCCTCTTAAACATCAAAAATACAAAAACATCATAAAATGTCTTGAAGAAAGACCAAAAACATTATAAAATGTCTTGAAGAAAGACCAAAAACATCATAAAATGTCCTTAAGAAAGACTTAAAAATCATAAAACGTCTTGAAGAAAAACACAAAAACATCCAAATCAATGTCAAAATCCTAAAAATGGAGTCAAAGTCAGTCATGTCAGTCAGTCCATGTCATTGTCGAACTACATTGTCTCTGCGCATTTGCTACATAGGCAAGGCCATCAGTCGATGAGTCCCCGAGACATTAGGTCAGTCCTTTTAGGTTGGTCCAAATAAAATCATGGCATTTGTCACAATCGTCACATCGGTCAAATAAGTCAGACGTAGTCAAACTCAGACACAAGATAGTCATTTGAAACATCAATGTCAAAATTGGTCAAAATCAGACAACACAGTCCAATCAATCATACAGTCAACATCTATCAACTTGCCAAAACATATTAGTTAAAACAATGTCAGTCTCGTCACTCTTTGGTCCTCTTCAAGATGTGTCCTCGAATTTGGACCTCATCAAAATGTCCTTTGCCTTTTTTAGGATGTGTCCTTCTTGACAATAGGCCCCATCAAACTATCAACAACGTCAAATTGGCAAAACTCTTAAACTGTCAAAACTGTCAAACTGACAAGAAATCAATCTTTGGCAAACAAACATTGGAAAACAAAGTAAAATGGCTATTAATCTTTCTGGTCTATCTTGTCTTATCTTTTGACTATCTTGGCTATTTTGTCTTATATTTTTACTGTCTTGTCTTTTTGGTCATGTTACTAGCTACCTCGAGGATGTCCCATGAAGGATTTAGAGGTGCGATGATGTCTGCTGGCCTATTTTATTTTCTTTGACTGTTGTCTATGGATTGTCTTGACAAAAAGAATGGGGCAACTTCGCCCATAGTATGAGTTAGGACATTCCTTGTCTATGACTGTCTATTTTTCAAATGGATGACCTTGCACACCTTGGTATACATCATATCATGGTGTTTGTTGTCCATTTGTGTCATTTTACCGCCCAACGATGATTAAGAGCAATAAATATTAAAGTTTTATGGCAATGTTTTGAAGGATTTGGTCTAGGAACTAACATACATCTTCTTTAGTCTTGTCATATTCTCTCACTCATCTCATATAGGAATTGCATCTATATCATCATCCATATCTTTTGCACTAACATTTCTTTGTCTCTTCATATTCTAGTCTTCTCATCAATTTCGAGAGCACACCCATGTTCTTGGAACCCGTCTGCCCTCTCGAGGGGGCATACTGCTACCCTCCTCGTCATTCTTCCTCATCTTATTTTGCACTGGGGAATATTTTTGACTTATTTTCTTTGTCACAATGTGACATGCTACGTTATGACAAAGAGGGGAAAAATGTAGACACTTAAAAATGACCTAGGCTTGGAAGCTATGTTTTTAACACTTTCGTCCTAGCATAATTATAGCATTTTAATTATGTCCTTGGTCCACATTCGACTATTAATTAAATAATTCATAATTGTTTAATTAATTCATGTCCTTTCGTTCTTCATGATTATTAAATAAATAAATTCTATTTATTTATTAAATACGTCATTAATTGTCTAAGTCTTCCTCTAATTAAATAAATTTCTAAATTTGTTTAATTATCTTTATTCATTAATTCTTCCTGATTATTAAATAAATGAATTACATTTATTTATTTAATATGTCACTAATTGTCATAATAAAATAAATTGGTTAATTTATTTAATTATTAGTCTTATTTGCTAAATTAAATAATTATATTTAATTATTTAATTACCAAAATTAATATTCCTCTAATTTTAAATAAATAAAATTATTTAAAATGTCATCACATTCTTAACTGTCAGTTCATTTTAGTAAATAATCTGAAAATTGATTATTTATTATTTCACAAAATCCATATTTTGAATTAATTTAATTCAAAATGGTAACTTTCCTCCAAAAATCAAGTAATCGGGCAGATTCTTGATTTTTCCAAATCTAATCTTCAGTTCAGTCTTTATCTTCTTCATTTTTGAAAATCTTTATTTTTGAATTAATTTCCTCATTTATTCTCCACTGTCGATTCGATCTTCTTAGATGGCATCTCGACCACTCGATTAATGACCTTGCCCTAACCCTGATTAGGGATTATCAAATTTAATCTGGGCCTCTGATTTTAGGTCTCCGTCAGAAGTCAATCTCATCCGTCCATTCAAAATGGAATTTTCTATAAAATGCCATTTTCCTCTCGTCTTTTGATTACACAGACACATTACACATTTATGCACTGACATAGTTAGATTTTTTCATAGCAATTGCATCATTTATTGTCTTTATTTTATTAAGTCTTAGCATGTTTAGGCATAGGCATTGTCAATCATAGTCATAGGCATATACATTTGTTCAAATCCTTCAAATCTTGGTGTAGGACTTAGACTTGTATTTCCAGATTGCTCACATGTCGAATTTGAGGGCAACACATCAGCCATCAAGCTAGAAGGTGTTACAAAAGTGAATCATGGAGGTCTCGGCGATTAATAGGTATAATTGTTCTTTTGTTTACTTCCATTGTGTTTTGTAATTGCTTTGGGTTTTGTGATTTATATTGATTTGCTAACACTCTAAACTAAACTTATATTTAACCCTTAGTTATAGTTTCGACTTTGTTCCCATCAAGTTGCATAACCCTCCTCTTTAAAGGTTCATAGCTAAATACTAAGGTTTCAACTATCAATTTGGGCATGACTGTAGTGCTAGCACCAGAGTCAATCATGGCATTGTGCAAAATTTTCTCTCCTACAATAAGAGTTAGGAAGAAGGGTTTCAGTTTTAGCTTATCTCTAACCTCAATAGAGACTTCCTCTGTGCTATTCATGAGAACTTTGGCAGGAGGTGATGGATCAATGGCTTTTCCCTTGAGCGATTACTCTGTTAACTCAATGATTGGATCCTCTCGAAGAGCCTTCTGTAGCAATGTCTTTTTCTCCAAAATAGCTAAGATATCCCAAAGAGATACATTAGAGGGTGATTTTTTCAATTGTTCCACCACATTGAATGGTGGCGGATTTGGAGGCTTCTGCTCCTTAGCTCTGGTTACAACAATTTGCTTTCACGGTGAACAATGTTGTGCCATTGTGGAGGTACTGGTTGTTTGGTCAGAAGCACTTTTGGGCTATAGATTGACTAGTTGCGAGAGGACTGGTTCGCTCGTGAATCTCCTTTTTGAGCGAATGTTGTAATTAGATTGCACTTTTGGGCTACTACCTCTTCTTCTTCCATCCATGAGAAGAGCACGTGATCGGGAGCAATATCAGTTTCCTGTTCCAAGGACATCCCTTGCATTTGTGCGGTGAGTACCGCATTTTCCATTTGTGGAGAGGCATATACATAACCTCGGTGATTCGACACCGCACCTTAGCTGCGCTATTCTACCATCTTTTGTTGTAGATTACCACACGAGCAGTTTCGGGGAATATGTGTGTTGCCACAAGGGAAGCACTAGGGATTGATATCTTCGACAAGAATATTTTGCCCTGTTGTCAACTCTCTGCTCGAGCTTGGGTTGGTGCTCTGTAACAGAGTGGGTACCGAAACTATCTGATTAGTTGTTTGAGCCTGTGGATTTGTGCAAGCACCTCCTTGGAACTGGTTTTGTTTGGAAGAAGACCTTCCGCCCTGATAATTCTGATAGGTTGGCTTTAGAGGCGCGGATTGATTCCACTTGATAGTAGTTATTTCATTGGCCATAGCTCGCAACATCTCCTTGACGTCACTTATCTCATCCTTTGAAGAGCTAAATGTGGAAGCAACATTTTATGGTGTGACTAGATATGTGTACATGGATTGAGGAGGAGCAAGCACACTAGTAGATGCCATCCTTGGGTGGGAACTGATATTTTGGGGAACATAGGCATGATGGGCTGAGGTAGAAAATTTCTTATGTCTATCAAACTATTCTCCGCTTTGACTGCGATGTTATATGCACCTAGTAGCATGGTTCTGCCAAGAGAATGAATCATCATCGAGATGTCATCGTTGATGGATTTCAAGTAAAACATGAGCGCCGAGTCGGCCGGTGGGTGGATAGCAACCTGAATTATTTTCCAAGTTATATGGAACTGACATTGAAATCAGTCATGGCTTCATATGGGGCCCGCTTTATGATTTGTAGCTGATGATATTGTGAGGACCTATCTCCATCATTCGAGAATATTTCATAGAAAGGGTCTCCGAGTTGACCCCAAGTAAGAATGATATTAGCTTGCAGCGTGCAGTACCAATCCAACACATTACCCTTGAAAGAGGTTGGAAAGCAACCTTAGCGCTACATTTTGGTCTGTAAATCCATGTACCAGACACACGTCCGCCACATCTTGCAGATGTTCGGATGGTGCTCTTGAGCCATCTTCGGTAAATTTAGGTATAGCTTTTAAAGCGGAAAGTGGAAACTGGGATAGGGTCCCAAATGATGAGTGCTACTAGTCCTACAAGAGGACTTATGACATCCCATGCCACATAATTTCTATTAGCGGCTAGCAACATGGCTAGAGGAAATGATGGGGGAAGCGAAACGTTGACTATCTGGGTCACGGCTTGTACTGTCCCTAGTGGCGGCACTAACAAACTAGGGTTATTCGTTGTTTGGGATCTAGTAATAGGTCGATGGCTTATACACCCTCTTAAGATTTAGATTCATTTAAGTAGTCCCACTAGGCATGCCAAAAAAAAGGAACTGTTGATGCCAAAAATTGGCAAGGTAACAACCTTTATGGGAAACTCAGTTAATGGGGGGACCAATTGCGCTAAACTGAGTGACCTCCAGGTTTTTAAAGAAGTCAGATTCTTCTGTAATTGAGGTTTTGGAATGGGAAAAGGAAGAAAATATATAAAAAATAAAGATCTAACTAAGGCGATGCCCCAAGACTTAGATGTAAGACATGATAAATCTATCTTTTGGATGCGATTTAAGGGCCCATTCAGCAATTTGCTATGTCCCAGAATAACATAAATCAAAGATAGAAACCTAAATAACTCATTTAATGACATAAAATAATTCTCACATGCATTTAATGAAAAGAAGAGTCTAAAGGCATGATTTGAACTAGTTAAACTTGTATTTAAATCATAGAAGTTCTGCAAATAAATAATCTAGGATAACAATAGCATAGTATAATGTTTTATCAAATAGCTTAAGAAAAACAAAAAGGCCGAACAATGGAACAGTCTGAGAGTCTCATACAATAATCTAAAAGCAATATAAAAGGTTGGTGTCTTTCCCCTAATTTTTTTGTATCTTTCAAACTCATTTTCGGAAGGAAGAAGTAGTATATATAGCTAAAAATCCCACTACCTGGCAGGCCAGTAACATAAAAGATTCTGCATCTCGAGCAATGATGCTTCCAACAATGATTCCCTTTGGTGGTTGCAACAGAAAAGATTCATGCAATTGAACATAGTCGCTCCCCAGCCAGATGCATCCCTTTCCAATGATGGCAGTGGTCCCAGAAAAACCCTGTACAGACAAGTGTCGTTCACCCATGAAGGCAGTTTAGAATACGTGGCAATCTGGCGGGGCTCGCTGCTCACTCTTGCCTTCTCCTCGATGAAGTCCCCATGAATGAGACACGTGGCAATAGGTCGGGGCCCTTTTGTTGATTCCTCCTTGCATTGGGGGACTACGTAGTGAAGACATGTGGAGGCATTCTTTACTATTGGCATCGAATGTGGGGTTTGCCAAAAGTGCACGTGGATGAAAACTATGTGGCACACAGACGGGGCCCAACTAAAAAGTGAAGGGAATAAACCTTTATGTGCCTGCAGTGATGACACGTGGAAGCATGGTGGGGGATGATAAAAGAGTGAAGGAAGAAATCGCTGTGAGGAGTGCCTGATGGACATGTGGCAATAGCAGATGAAACTCTTTAAAAAGGGGCCCGATGATGTTCAAATAATTGAGGCATGGGCCAGTACTGAGCAAAAATAAAAAGCCTCCCATAGGGAGCTCGATGAATTTTAACATTCACAGATCCAAAATAAGAAATTTTGGATATAGAACCTCTGAACACCTCTAACCAACATATCTAAATCATGCAAGCATATCTTTAGCATAGAAGAAATATGGAGTAAAAACCAAAACACCACTTTGTATACTAGAACACCTCTACAACACACTATTTCCTCTTCTATTCAAATTTTCTCAAAAGAACTTGGAAACAAAGTACCAAATACACATACTCATCATCTTCAACACTTCCTCATCACCACTAAACCAGCTACAAATCAACTATACATCTATAGAAGGTCATCAAAGTAATACTAGAGGTTGACACCAGTAACACTTACTAATGACAACATAATACAAGTAATCAAAGAATCACCATTAATGACAACACAAACATAAGATTTTTGACATAAATGACAACACAACTACTCATACTTGCATCACCAATCATATTCTTATCAATAGGTTTGAGAAATATTTCCCAAGTCTGATTCTTCTCTATCTGATCTAGTTCTTCTTCCATTGCCTTTATCCAACCATCATCTTTGCTAGCATCCAAAAAATTTCTTGGGATCAACCTTTGACAATAAACACAAATTTACTTGCTCACTTTCTCTTGCAAGCCTTCTCCTATTCAAAACACCTTCATTCTTGTCTCCAATGACCCAATTTGATGAATGGTTCCTCTACACATACTTTACTAGCGTCTTGGGAGCCATCACTGGTTTTGGTTCCTTCTCTTCTTTCTCTTCTTCTTCTTCTTCAATCCAAGGAGGTATATCAGATCCACAAACCTCTTGTTCTTGTGAGATCTGATACAAGTCTTCATCCACCTTAACATTTGTGCTTTCATTCATCTTTCCCAATCTCCTATTGTAACATTTGTAACCCTTGCTTTTGCTTGAGTAACCAAGAAATATCCCTTCATAACACCTTGAATAAACTTTCCAAGGTTTCCTTTATCTCCCTAATATAAAATTTACTACCAATTTTTTTGAAGTATTTGATAGTGGGAGGTATTCCATACCACATATCATAAGGGGTCTTAGTGCTATTGACCCTCAACTACACTCTTTTAAGCAAATAGACAACAATGTGAACTGCTTCCTTCAAATAAAGATCAACATATTTCAACATGGTTGTAGCCATCTCTTGCACTGTCCTATTCTTTCTTTCCACTACCCCATTCTGCTGAGGGGTTTGCTGCAAGTACAAAGGAAGGAAAACAACACATTCAACAAACTAACTCAAAAAATCTTTAACTTCCCTTCTTTTGACACACCTATTCAACTATTTTTCCCTCTAAATCATCACAAATAATTAAAATAGGAGTTCCAACCTTTATCATATTCTTCAACACATCTTTAACATTTGGAAAATGATTGATTCAACCAACTAAATTCCTTCTAACCATTTTGTTTACAAATTTCCCTCCAATGTATGACCATGGAACCTTTTGGATCACAACCACAAAATTCAAATTTCAAAACACCAACAATAAATAAACGACTTGAAACACCTTCAATGAATTCAATTAACAAGACTAAACTTTGTACAAAGCCTACCCTTTCAAATGTTTCACTTTGTTATGACTGTCCTCCTTATGGTACAATGGCAGTCATAGGTCATAAAGCTACAAAATTTAAATTTTGTCTTCAGAGGCATAACCAAATCAAACTAATGCATAAGTCACCTTCATTTGAGTCAAAATGACAAACAAACACCTTCCTAACCCCCACAATGCAGACCATTCACATTTTCAACATTTCATTATAGATTGTTCTGATTCCTTGTAGCATACCCAATACATACTGTTAGAAGTTTCATTTCATTCAAGGATTCATTTTAGACTGTGTTCATTATTTTGGATACCATTTACAGGTTTCTAAAACATAACTACAAATCAATATAAGTTTCTTTGGAGTACTTGGTTCAAACTTAACTATACTCGCTGCTAAACAGGCCTAAATAGGCTTCAACACATTAGGGATTTATTGAATATACAAGCTATGACCTTGATTAATCTTTGAAAACATTTCAAACACATTATTTTTGACTTGCACAAGTTTTATTCACCATTTAAAGTTCATTCCCATATCAAATTTTGTAAACGCTAGGTTAGGTTTCCTTCACAATTCTGTCTCAGACTGAATACTCAGAAAAGCTAGTCAAAGAATCCCAATGTATCACACACCACTCTTATCAATTCATGTTAAAACCATAGAAATATGGAACTAGATGCTTTTAAGAGGATTCCCACCAATTCTTAGCCATTTTTATTGGAAGACTTAAGAGAAACACAATTTACAAAGTCCATGTTTACCCTAGTGAGGGTTTTTAGCAGTTTAAAGTAAATCCACAATAACTCACACAAATATTAACTAAAATGCATGAAACTTGATGTAACAAGAAGGTGATTGAGAGTATTACCATATCTAACCATTCTACCATGCCTTCAAGGCCGTACAATTCTGTATAGTGCCTGGAAATGCAAGATTTCTAAAGTAAAAATGATTAAAATCAGAGATTTTCTTTGAACTTATTCTTTAGTCAACCACCCTCGAAGTTACAATGCATTCCAAAAGCCTTTTTAAAGGAAAAACAACTAACTCTCAGCCTTCTAACTTCCTTTAAATGACCTAACAGCCCAAATGTCCCTTCAACTTCCTAATACAACTTTTACATAAGTGTACAATTAACCAATATTTGTTGAAAACTTTACATTTTCCACATTTTCTTGTAAAATATGACACTAATGCACGAGAAATAGCTTTAAGGACCCTAATAGAATGTTGGAACACCAAAATCTAATCAACCTATCAAGTTTTACATGACGAAATCAAGTTATTGCAAAGGTGCTCCTGGACTAGGGTTCTAGGAGCAAACAAATGTCTCCTAATACCATGATTTTCATAAAAAAATTTAAATTCATTTGAAGTAAATTCACCTCCTCTATCTAATCTTAATATTTTTATCTTAACATCCATCTCATTCTCTACTTTTTCTTTGAAGATTTTAACTTATCAAAGGGTTTTGATTTATCTCTTCAAAATGTAACCTAAAACATTCTAGTGTAACATCAATAAGTAACATGAAATACCTTCACCTTATTGAATCCTTATTCTTGTAGGTCCACAAAGGCCAATGTAAATCAATTCCAATGGAATTATAGTAGATCACTCCTTTATCTTGAAGCTTGTATTTGTTTTCTTTCCCATTTGACACTCCTTACATAAAGTGTTTGCAGGTTTGGTTATCTTAGGCATATCTCTCACAACATGAGAGGAACTAATTTTTACCATATGTCAAAGTTGATGTGTCCCATTATTTTATGCCACAACTAACACTATCCAGATTGAGCCAATAATAAAATTCTTCTATTAGCCTCCTTTAGATCATAGACATTCCCATTTTTCCTTGTACCTTTAGCAACTAGTCTTCTGGACCTTGCCTTCCTAATCTCACAACCATTGGAATGCAATGTAATATTATATCCCTTGCCACACATTTGAATGACATTGAGAAGATTATGCTTTAGAACCTTGACATAGAGAACATCCTTAGTCCTACTCTTTCCATCAATTGTTATAGCTCCTTTTCCACAAATTTGTGCTGACTCATCACCACCAAACTTAACAACTCCACCATTAACCTTCTTAAGACTGACAAACCTTCTCTTGTCACTAGTCATGTGGTTAGAGAAACCACTGTCAATCATCCAAGAATTTTCCTCTTACTTTGGATGCAAAGCCATCGATACTATCATTGATCTTTCATTAACTTGATCAGCTTGCAAGGTACCATACCTCTTACATTCTCCAATATTTCTCTTTTTATTGCCATCTTTCAAGGCCATGAATAGGGTTTCATCATTTAAATCATTATCCTCATATTCTAAGGAACAACTTCTTTCCTTGAAATAGAAACTCATTTTAACCTTATCTCTTTTGTTACCATCTTCATATTCTTTGTAGGGACATTTATATGCAAAATGATTGATCCTTCCACAATTGAAACATTTGAAAATTAACTTGCCTCTGTATTTGCTAGTGCCTTTCTTCAATCTTCTTACAAAGTCTTCTTCAACCTCATTAAAGTCACCATCATGATCCGCAGATTCATCTTCTATCCTTTTACTGGTTTTGAATGCAACTTCCTTCTTTAGAACATATTTGTTAAACTCTCATTTCCAAGGCTGTGAGAGAACCCTAACATTTCATCTACTAAATAATTATCCAAGTTATTAGATTCTTCAATAGAAGACACCTTATGACTATAGGATTTAAGGAGATATCTCAAAAATTTCTTCACAATCTCATATTCTTTTACTACACCACCAAGACCTATGATGCCAAAAAATACTTCATGCACCTAGAGCATATAAATTTCAATGTCTTCATCATCTATGATCCTCAAGGTTTCAAATCAGCTCTTGAAAATTTGCATCTTGGATTGCTTTACTTTGGTGTCTCCTTCGTAGATGCTACTAAGTTTTTCATAAGCCTCCTTAGCAAAATTGCAATTCAACACCTTCAAGAGTTCTAAATCACCCAACCCACAAAAGATAGCATTCTTAGCCTTGGCATTGTTCTCATACAACTTGATTTCAGTTGAATCTATTGGAGGAGTAGTAGGAGCAACATAATCATCCTTGACTAATTTCCAAACAACAAACCCTAGAGAGTTTAGATAGAATTCCATTCTCAATTTCCAAAAGGTGTAATTTGTCCCATAAAACCTAGGACCTTTGTAAGCTCCATCATGTGACATCCCAGACCTTTTCCTCAAGCGGTTAATCTTCTTCAAAGGAACTTGGCTTTGATACCAATTATCAAACACACTAGATATTGAGAGGGGGGCTGAATCAATATCTTCAAAAACTTAAACCCCTCTAAAAATTAAAACTTCCAACACAATTCAAACTTCTTAACCAAACCAAAAAACCTTAAACATATCAATAAAAATGAAAGATATATCAATTTAATCTCTTAACAAGTTCAACAACCCTTAACTAGATAAAAAAGAATGAAAGATACAATAACTCAACCCTTAATTAGATCAATAATAATGAAAGATAAAACAAATAACACACATGCATAAGATGACACCAAATTTATGTTGAAAACCCAATAAAGAAAAAACCACAGTGAGAGTTAACTCACAATATATGAATCTCACTACTTACAAAATAAGGCTCACTGCTAAGAGACTTGTAGACTAAGGTGCACAACCTTAGGGAAAGATACAAGAGACTCGTAGAATTGAAGTACACTACACCGGGGAAAGATACAAGGACCTGATGAGATTCACTATCTCAGAGCAAGACACATGAAGATTATAGAAATCACAATATTTATCAACACAACACTCTATTGATTAAGGCATTAAAACACATCTGATCTATCTTCCACACACTTTCACACTTCTTCTATGAGATATTCAATACATTCCATACATCCTTTTCTTGCAAATAATTTTATCTTCCATTTATATCATTTGTAACTTCATACAACATTAATTAGGTCATCCAAAAGAAAGATAAATAATAATCCTAGCAAGTCAACCACAAAAACATAGTGCAGTCCTATATAGAGGACCAAAACATGAATTATTATTGTGACCAATGACATAGTATAGGTTAACTAGACTTGATCCATATGGATTCAAGGCATAGTTAATCCACTAAGCATTAATCCCAATAAGATATTCAAAATTGATTAAAGGATAAGAACCCATTTAAACTAACATGAAGAACACGAAAACAAAATGGAAACCTACTTTAAGATTCTGAATCTTATCCTATTGGGGGAGTGGTGTCGTATTGATGTGGAATGGCGACCCTTTCCCAATCTCTTGGATAATGAGCTTGTTTCAATCAATTTTATTGAAGAAAAATGATGAAACCGATGATAGATATATCTGAAACATGGTAAAAGCTAATTTAACATGATATATGCTAAGATGTGTGCTGTAAATGTGTGCAAATATATTCTAAATGTATGCAAGATTTAAATATGCAAGTCTTAATTCCAAAATATTCTAAATGGATGCAACTAAGTTACCATGGAAGCCATTAATGGATGCTTAAGATAATTATGCTTGAGAATTAGTCTAAAATGCTATTAAACATGAAACATGGATGGAAATGAGTGTGAGTTTCAATAACATAAGTTTGCTATGAAAAGATGGATCCATTTGTCTCCAAATAGTGATCTATTTATAGGAGAGCAAATGAGAAATCGAGGGCTCAAATTGATTTGATCTATCAATGGTCAAGATGAAAAGGAAGGTGAAACATGGATCAAGGATTCTCATCAATGGATAAGAATCAATGTTGACATGGATCAAGAAAAGATCAAGGGTTGAGAATGATTCAAACAAACACACTTTGTAACAACTTTAAAAGTTTGATACAAAGTTTGTTTGAAAGGAATCATTCCCTTTTTGGAGCCAAATAGGAGAATATTCCTTTGGAATATTCCCTATGCAAGTGGATGGGCAAAAATTAGCAATTTAGTAACTAAAACTAAATTTGAATGTGCAAGACAGAGAATAATATGGTATTCATTAAATTATTGATTTATTTAATGAAAAGGAGATGCAAATATGATATTTAATTAAATAGTTTAGGGTTATTTAATTAAATAAGAGGAGTTAGGGTTAAATTAAATAATTTGATTTATTCAATTAACAAGGTTAAATGTTAGTGTGAGAGGGGGTGAATTAACCCAATTAGACCAATTAGATCAATAGATGAAAATGAGGCATTTGATTAAATAAATAGGTTAATTTAATGAAACAAGTGAAAAAAAGATGGGTTTCAAGACGAAATGATGTTAGTAAATCGAATTCAAGTGTGTATACCATTTAATAATTTTTTTAATTGTCTACAATTATATCTTCCAATGTGATCCCAAACAACTCACATGCTGATGCACATCAATCCAAGTTGGCAACAAGGAAACGTGTAGTACAATACTAGTTGACCCAAAAACATATCTTCGATTGAATTCACTCAATGAAGTTCTAACCAAGATAGTTTAGGACCCAAATCAATCATAACACAACTTCAATTGTTGGCACAAACCCAAAGCACATAACACAAGAAAAAGCCCCATTGGCCAGATATCCATTAGTTACCCAGAAAGCTAACTCAAACACAATGCATCATCAAAAGAAATCAACTACTAATGTGCGGATCATAAAGATATGTTCCTTGAACATCCAAAAACTTCTTTCACACCATCATGCCATCAACAACTACCACAAACCAAACAAGAGTAGAACACTTCATCTCAAAAGCACAAAATGCACAACCATGAGATATAACATTAATAGATCAACTTGTGGACTACATCAACACATGGAATTTAAATAGAGACATTGCACATACGCTAATAGCACATTCAATAGATCGTAGGAGTAGAAACATAAATGTAGAGAAATGTATCTATAATTTTTTGGACCAGTCCAAACAACCAACAACACTGTTAACCTTTTCCAATTTACAAAAACCTCATGGGCAATACTGGTGACTTGAAAAGATAGGAGTGCAACGTCCGCATAGAACAAAAATTGAATGGAAAATCTTAAATGAAACCCTACAACAAACTAATATTATGACAAGTTTCTTAATCATATGACATGATACATAAAAGTAAATAGCCTTTAAGTAACTTCAAGCAACGAGGTGTGAATAGTTCCTAAAGTTAAACTAGTTGGGTAATGTACCATTTTCACACCAACAAAACTATTTGGGTAGAAAACTTGAAAATGATAGCTCACTAGTTACTATATGTTTAATAGGATGACTAATTTTTCTCTTTTTTGAAGAACCATAAAGTGCAAATATTACATAATTTTATTTATAAAAACCTTATATGATCTCCTTGATAAAGATCATCATATCATTTTGATTTTTAATTCATGTTGGCTTTATTATCGAATTAAATATTTGAGATAACAAATTTATTTTTTTCTTCATCCAAAGTGAATTTATTCTAGGATCAATTATAAGTATTTCAAAACAAAGTATGAATAGTGATATAAGATATGTAATATGATCAAATATCTATTCATTATTACAACTGATATTTATTTAAATTGTAAACCTATCATATAAATTTAGACCAATCTTACTTTGTAATAAGTTTGATTTAACTTACCATATTTAGATTAGATATTATCGATATAGTAGGAATTACATCTACACTTCTACAAATACTACACTTGTCAAAAAAGATAAATGTACATGAAAAGTATCATTAATTATGATCTTTGTTATTCCTACACCATGAATATGATTTATTTATTATGTTATTGACTATGCTAGTGATCCTATTTATATGAAATCTACCTCAAACTATGTCTTAAAAATAAATCATTTAAGTGCTATACCATAGATGGAGTAATACTTAAACAAGCTAACTCTCCTTAATAAAAAAGTTAAATAAAAAAGTAGCTCCAAAAGAACTAATGTGGCTTAGGAGATTAGTGAAATAGTTTTCATCTGGATAATCGTAAAAGTTTTACTAAATATTATATGAAAATTAAAGCTATTTTACTCTTACCAAATGCTCATATTCCCAAAAAAGTAAAAATAAAATAAAATTGAAAACCATGAGCACTTCATTCAAGAGAAATTTTTTCAACATAAATTTTTCTCAAGGCATGTTTATTTGATTATTTAGTAAATGATAAAGTATGATTATAAGAAGAACTAGGTTGGAGTAGCAACAATCACATATCAAACCTTTGTGTAGTACCAACTTATCTAAATTTAGATCATTGTTTGACCTTATGAATTGCCAATGAGGGGGAGTGTGCATGTCAATGCCACATCTTAATGGTTGAATCCTAGATGTAAAACCAAACAAGCATACCATAAGACCTATATGCATATTATGTACAATTCCTTTAGGCATATTTTAAATTCTTCTCTATAAATATTTCAATTGCAAGGACATTTCATTAAATAAGACCTATGGGAACAATGCAATGAATCTAGGGGAGGCTCGTTTGAAGAGTCCCAAGATCCAATAGAAACTTTATAAGATCTTATATATAGTTTTAAAACACTATCATTATAATATGATAATATAAATTTTATATGGTTTGGAATAAATGATCTTCATTTTGGTGTATATTTGTCATTGTTTATCATTATTAAAGAAGACTCATTTTTTAGGGTACTTTATTTTTTATTTTATAGAAATTGATAGGTTATGATCCTATTAACATTAAGGTGGAATGCTAAACATAATGTTGTTAGGGCTCACACCCTTATAACATTTATATATTATTCTGTGTAAGGGGGAATTGGAAAGATAACACTACAACAATGAAGTCAAATAAATGAAATAAAAACAAGTTAAATCCCAACCTACTCATGAAATGCGATTGTAAAGCAATGAATTCAATAAATCATATTAGCGTAAATGAGAACATAAACAAATTCAAAACATTACAATTTTACAATCCCATGTTAGAGTGTGTTCGTATTGATAATGGATGTTGGGTTGCTTGATCAATACAAAGCCTCCATTGTTGTTAAAAGCTTCAAAGGTAGTAGTAGTAGTGACTTTGAATTAAAATGTGCTAAATGTGCTTCAATGACTATTTTTACATAACCTCTCCACAAATTTTCTAGATTATTTGATCGTTTGTGAGAAAGATGAAGGTTGTTTTATAGATTTTCAGTTTTTAGATGAACGATCAGGATTCAACAATGAAATGTCTTGAGCAACGGCTGAGAACCATTGAGAGGAAATAGATTGACCAGTTAACTCCTTTGATTGATTCAATTAAGGGATTTAATTGAATAATCAGTTGGATTAGATTGAATGATTTGTGGGATTGAAGAAGACATGTTGAGTGTTTAGTGGGATTGAAGAATTCAGGTTGAGTTAGGAAATAGATTAAAAAATTAGTGGTCATGATTTACTCAATCAAGATATGTGAGGATGTATTAATTAATTTAATAATTAATCAATGTTTGAGAGGGACATGCAAGTTGCATTTGACTTTAACAAATAAAGATATATTTATTTGTTGACCATGTTGAGTGATTTTGGATAATTGATTTAATTATTCAAATTTAGAGAAGGGAAAGTAGTTTAATTAAATTATTAAATGATAAAAATTTAATTAATTTAGATAAATAAGGTATGTTGGTGACATAATTAAATAATCTATGTTTATTTAATTAATCAAGAAGAATAAGGTTAAATTAGATGATGACATAGTGAATTAATTAAAGAATTCAAACTTATTTAATTAATAGAGGAAAATAGGGTTAATGATGCAAATGATGTTAAAAAGAGGATTAATGATGTTAATGAGATAAAATGCAATATTGATAATGAAAATAATGCCAATAATGGAAAAATACAGTTTAGGAAATGTGATATGTGTTAGGTCATTTTTACATGTCTACATTTTGTCCCTCTTTGACACAATGTATTAGTTACATTATTTCAAAGAATTTGATGTTTAGATTATGATTGAAAAAATTTAATATGCCCAACTGTGCCTCGACGATCATCAAAGGATGATGAGATGCTGGGCTGCCCCCTCGAGAGATCAACCTAAAATATTACTTTTTCAAGTTGGGCACTCGACTAGGTTTAAGAGTAGTTCTAATGTGTAGAGATCAAATAGTTAAGGCCTAGGATTTGCGTTTAGGGTTCTGGTTGGTCATAGGTGCTCTTAAAACTGACCTAGAAGAGGTTCTTGGGTAAAATTTAGGGTTTGGGGGGGAGGGTTAAAATGGAAATTAGGGTAAAATTACCCCTCATTTGTACACCTTTATTTGAGAAATTTTTTCCCCTAGAGCTCTTGTGAGATTTTGTATTGCAAAGGACGATTCACAATGCATCGAGTTTCGGGATTACCACACAGGGCAGAGGTAGTCCAGTAGTACCGATGGCCAACCAACGTAGGGGCTCTGATGTATATCTTTAATTTTTGCTTTCATTAATTTTTCTCTTGTGTAATTAATGCACAACTTTAGACTATGTGATAGCAGTAGTCTAGGAAATTTTTTGCTATTGTCACGATACGAATGTTATTGCTTCTTTAGAATGGCCACTTTCAACAAAGATGACCACTTTTGAAAAAATTGGTCACTTTTGCTAAGTGTTACCCATAAAATTTCCCTAAACTTCTACTCGGGATGTTATCTTACTTTTTTCCTAAGTATTAGACTGAATCTACGTTCGGGTGGTCTTTTGTTATTCTCTTCGAACTTGGGTGGGGGTTTTATAAGTTCATCAAACCTCTTACTTTATTGCCCACCTTATTTGTCCTTCATCGGGTGGTGTTTTCCTACCATGTTTGAAATTTCCTTTTCCCCTAAGTGAATGTACAAATGTTGGAAAATCGCTTAATGAGTCATAAGCCAAAATTTTGAAACTTCTTTTGCAAGTTATGCTTCAGGCGGTATTTTCAAGACTATCGCAAACCTGGGTAGGGTTTTGCTAGGTTCCTTGAATCACCAATTTTGCCGCCTAAGAAGAGTTTTGTTAACTAACCCAATTACAACCTTTTAGTTACTTAACCAATGCATTATACAGAACAAAAACAAAAATTTCTGAGCATGATATGAACAAGAATAATGGAGCCATACATGTAAAAACACAAATAGTACCAAAAAGAGATACTTTATTTATATATGTAAACATTTTTACATTGTACTGGAAGAGCCAAAAAAACTTGGTTTGATTACAAAAACTTAGGTGGAAGACACAAAAGGAAGCAAAAATAAAAAAATTTCATTTCAGGTGCATAGGGAAAACATCAGAACATGGACGCCCTTAGCGATAATTTGCAGGCGTTCAATTTGAGCTAATGATAGAAGGTTCTCATGTGCTTGGAGGAATTACACGAATAGTCCCATGTCATTCCTTACTACTCCAGTGTGTAGTAGAGCCACGACCTCCTCCAGAGTCTCATTCTGGATAGCAAAAGCAATGCAGATGGCATCAACTATCAACCCAGTTCGAGGATAATAGCTGAGTCCATTTATCACCAGCCTGACACGATGATGGAATTTAGGTTTCACCAGGTGCTCCAGTGCTCTCACACCCTAGTCTCGATGGCAAGAAGTCCCAATGACAGTATAGATGAAACACTCTAGCATCATGGTGTTATGCACATGGGCCTGGCTTAGGAATGCCTCACCAAGGATACTCCGGAGCACCTCCTCCTCCACTTCACTCTGCATCACAAAGACCTCCTTCATCTAGTCAGAAATGTGTCTGAACAAAGGACTACACTCAATTTCTTCCAGGGTAATGTAGTCATTAGCAGAATTTCCATCGCTATGAGAACTCGCCATGTTTGATGCAATTGATGGTGGAAAAAAGGTGACACTGCCTAAATTTATAGAGTCATGGTTAGACATGGGTGTATTCTTCTAAGCTTGACAAGATGTTAATTTAATTCGCATTTAAGGCTGGCTTGCATTGATTTGAATTGTAATTTCCTATCAGGTAGCTCACGTGCCATCGCTTGATATTCTAATGCATTGCATTAAAGATTGGCGAAATGATTAGTCATTTGGCAGCTATCACTAAGGTTAATAAGATCAATTTTCTTTGCTGACGCCTATTCCCTTGCCAAATTTCCATTATTCTGACCAACTTCCCAAGTAATATTTGGAATTCAAGAAGTCACTATTTTAGTAATGGCTTTGGTACCTACCAAAGGTTTAGCCTTACTATAAATTTGAAATTAAGGAGGATAGAAGGGACTTTTTTTTGATACGCCCGAGGGGTGCTATCAAGAAAGAATTACATTTATTACAGACTGTAATAGCTTGTAATTAGTGTGTTATGAATTAAATGATATTCGTATGCTGATCTTAGAATTATGTGTATAGTATAGCTATGTCTCCTTTGAAAGCTAAGTTATGTCATTTATTTATTATAGTCTGGTTTATTTTCACTAGTTCGATTTGATGGTAATGAATCTTCAATCTTTGTGTTGATTATAAATGATTGTGCTATCTACTACCACGTTAGTCTCATAGTTATGATCTATCATTTTCCATCTTTCTTGCTTTCTGGTTAAAAGCACACTTGGTTTTCTTAGGTTTAGTTTAATTCATTGAAAATCTAGTGAGGGAGCTATACCTCGACAAAATTCAGAGAAAAGCCACAAATATAATTGTTGACTTTTTAGAGTTGTTAGTGAATTTCAATTGGTGCCAAATCTGGGTTTAGAGGCATTGTCTAATTTATCTATCAAGATCCATTCCATTCGTTAACAGATTTTTGGCGACTCCGCTGGGGATTGAACGAGCTGGAAGTCTGACAATCGCTATCACGTTATGCAACAAGATGGTACTTCCTCATAATAATGTATTTCTTGTTTTGCAGCCAGACTTAGATTGGGTTGGAGCAAAGCAAGAAGACATCATATCACAATTAAACACACTCGCGTGGAGATATAGAAGGATTGTGACAAATTACATGCGAATAAATTTTGTCCTGGAAGAAGAGGAGGAACAGGCCCAACGACCACCTGCACCTTTGATTGAGTGACCCCCAAGGTTGATATTCAAATACTCCGACAAACCTCCTCCTCATCATAATCATTAGCCAAATATGCCACTACATCAACCAAGGGACCCACTTGCAAATCGGCCTCATAATCCACCTCTGGCTCATCCAACACAGTAACATCATTTCCTTAATCTTACTCCAGGTGAGTTGGTGACTCTGTCTATTTGTTTATGGCTTCAAATCTCTAGTGCAACCAAGTTTCCCCCCTTGCTTTTCCACAATATCATGATCTACCTCTGTGTCCCTAAAATCTTTGGTCAGAATGGACAAGATCCTAAAGATCATATTTTAGCTATGACGACTGTAAGCATAGTTCTAGGAATCCAAGATGAAGATGTGTTTATGAGGATTTTTGTTGATGACCTGATCGAGAAAGTGGCAAAATGGTTTAGAGGGCTTGAAAAAGGGAGCATCACAGGGTGGCATGTCCTTAAGACAAAATTTCTCCAACGGTACGAAATCTCGATTAATGTGTCAACTGCCCTGCGTCATTTATTTCATATCATGAAAGACAAAGCTGGAACGATGAGAGATTTTGTTTATCATTTCAATCGGTCTCTTCAAAGAATTTCTGCCCCAGAAAATCCCAATACAGAGATCGAGTACCACATATTTATTTCTGCTCTTGAACCAGACATACAATTACTTCTAAAAAGAGATAAAATTCAAGGGATTGAGCAAGCTTAGCTAGAAGCGGTGAGGGCTAAAGATGATTTTATTGCTGTGGGGAAATGGAAAGTAGATTCAAGTATGAAGCTTGAGGCCAGTCATAAGACACTACCCAAACCCCCGACTGGATGCAACCCTACTGTAGAAAAAATGAATTTAACAGTTCTCAATAACATGCAGCGGCCTAGTGGAAGGCATGATTAGCTCTGTAGTGATTTACCTTTGAACTTATATACATCCCGTGAAATCGAAAGTGATTACAGTTCATCAAGTGATGATGAAGATGACGAGCTGCAAGAAAAGGCACCATTAATCTCAACCTCTCCCTCCGATAAACTCTCTCTCTCAAAGGCTGGTTCAAATGATTTGATAGAAACCTCTCTTCTTTCTCTGGAATATGAAGTGTTCCTATTCGAAGAAATGGAGAATAAGGGTGGATGCTTAGGTTGGAAGGAAATGATGATTCTAGGGGTGATGATCTTCAGGAGAAAGGATTGTGGTCAACTCACTCTAACCCTCTTTTCAGTTTTAATGAATTAGAAATACATGATAATCCTCTATTCGCAAATTCAGAAAATCAATTAATGTTAGAAGAGGAAATTACTATTCTCTTATTTGGGGAGGATGAGATCAATGTTCAACCAAAAGTTGAAAATAGATCAACTCCTGCCCTGTATTAGTTTATAAAGGCAATTACCCTTCATGAGAATGATGAGAACAAGGATAGTACTGTTTCCAATAGTGATTCTCCAGAGGCTGGGGAAACCTTTGAAGGATGCAAAGTTCAAAGAGAATTTAAAACCCAAGGTACTAGGAAGTTAACATAAAAAATGACATGTTCTTTCGAAGGTGTTAATACGCATTATGCAATTGAAGGTGAAAATAAAAACCAGCTTCAAAAGGAAACTAAATTCTTAGACATCTTCCTTTTTGGTTCACAATCTGGTTATAAGGTGTCTGAATCTACTGATGAAATTTTTCAAGATAGGACAACTGGGAATGTGGTAATTAATTATCCCATTTCCGAATCTCTTCACCCCAAAGAGAATATTATACAGAGTTCAAATGCTCCACAACAATTATTTGAATCAATGAATGGGGTGGATGAAATTGAAGAGGGGATATGTTAGGTGAATCAACAATGGAATCTGATGAGTCTTCTACTGCACATACTACAACTTGTGGTCCTGAACCTTTAGAAAATATAATAGCTTCCACATGTAATGATCGAGAACCCCCTTTATCCCCTCATTTGTGCATGGGATGTACGATATGAGGGCTGGGTTCCTTTTATTCAAAAAACCAAGGACGATATAGTATTACGACTGACATCACCCAAACAAGCTTTGATGATTACCTGTAATGCAACAATGGTATGAATCATTTGATTGCTAGAGTATGTGATGAGGAATGGATTTTTAAGCATCAGACTTCACCTAGAATTTTTTTACAAGATGCTGATTTTACTTATTTAATGGTAGCAGTCGCAATATGGCATTTGTTTGTGCACACAGTTCTCAGTCATCCAACATTGTTTCAGATAGGCAATTACTTCTCCCAGCCTATTAATGGATTTGCATGATTACCTTGGGAATTATTTGAGGTAGGGTCTCCCTACCATGTACATAGTTGGGGTTTTGTTTTGTTGGTAGTTTAGGTGTTTCCTTTCCTGCTTTGTTCCATTTTTTTTGGCTTGCTTTTGTTTGTCCTTCTCCATACTCCTTGACTCCATGACCAATGGAAATGACTGGTCCATACTCATGATCTGGGTTCATTTCCTTGTCCCCAACTAGAGCCACTTTTACCCATAAAATTTCCTTAAACTTCTACTTGGGATGTTCTCTTACTTTTTACCTAAGTCTTAGACTCAATCTATGTTCAGGCGGTCTTTTGTTATTCTTTTTGAACTTGGGTGGGGTTTTTATAAGTTCGTCGAACCTCTTACTTTACTGCCCACCTTATTTTTCCTTCATTGGGTGGTGTTTTCCTACCATTTTTGAACTTTCTTTTTCCCCTAAGTGAATGTACAAATGTTGGGAAACCGCTTAATGAGTCATAAGCTGGAATTTTGAAACTTCTTCTGTAAGTTATGCTTCGAGCGATATTTTCAAGACTATCTCGAACCTGGGCGGGGTATTGCTAGGTTCCTTGAACCACCAATTTTTTCGCTTAAGAAGAGTTTTGTTAACTAACCCAATTACAACCTGTTTAGTTACTTAACCAATGCATGCATTATACAGAAGAAAACTAGAAATTTCTGAGCAATATGAACAAGAATAATGGAGCCATACATGTAAAAACACAAATAGTACCGAAAAGAGATATTTTATTTATATATGTAAACGTTTTTACATCATACCGACAAAGCCAAAATCACTTGGTTTGATTACAAAAACTCAGGTGGAAGACACAAAAGGAAGCAAAAATAAAAAATATTTCATTTCAGGTGCACAAGGAAAAAATCAAAACACGGATGCCCTCAATGACAATTTGCAAGTGTTTGATTTGAGTCAGTGATAGCAGGTTCTCATGTGCCTGGAGGAATTGTACGAACAGTCCCATGTCATTCCTTACAACTCCAGTGTGCAGCAGAGGCACGACCTCCTCTAGAGTCTCGTCCCGGATAATAGAAGCAATGTAGATGGCATCAGCTATCAACCCAGTTCAAGGATAATAGCTGAGTCCATTTATCACCACCCTGACGCGATGATGGAATTCAGGTTTCACTAGGTGCTCCAGTGCTCTCACACCCCAGTCCCGACGACCAGAAGTCTTGACGACAGTATAGATGAAACGCTCCAACATCGTGGTGTTATGCACATGGGCCTGGCTCAGGAATGCCTCACCAAGGATACTCCGGAGCACCACCTCTTCCACTTCACTTTGCACCACGAAGAACTCCTTCATCTAGTTAGAAATGTGCCTGAACAATGGACTACACTCAATTTCCTCTAGGGTAATGTAGTCATTAGCAAAATTTCCATCGCTCTGAGAACTTGCCATGTTTGATGCAATTGATGGTGGAAAAAAGGTGACACTACTTGAATTTATAGAGTCACAGTTAGACATGGGTGTATTCTTCTAAGCTTGACAAGATGTTAATTTAATTCACATTTAAGGCTGGCTTGCATTGATTTGAATTGTAATTTCCTATCAGGAAGCTCACATGTGCCACCGCTTGATATTCTAATGCGTTGCATTAAAGATTGGTGAAATGATTAGTCCTTTGGCGGATGTCATTGAGGTTAAGATCAATTTTCTTTGTTGATGCCTATTCCCCTACCAAATTTCCATTATTCTGACCAACTTCCCGAGTAACATTTGGAATTCAAGAAGTCGCTATTTTAGTAACAGCTTTGGTACCTACCAAAGGTTTAGCCTTACTATAAATTTGACATTAAGGAGGATAGAAGGGACTTTTTTTTTTATACACCCGAGGGGTGCTATCGAGAAAGAATTAAATTTATTGTAGACTGTAATAGTTTGTAATCGGTGTGTTATGAATTAAATGATATTCGTATGCTGATCTTAGAATTATGTGTACGGTATAGTTGTGTCTCCTTTGAAAGATGAGTTATATGTCATTTATTTATTATAGTCTGGTTTATTTTCACGAGTCCAATTTGATGGTCATGAATCTTCAATCTTTGTGTTGATTATAAATGACTCTGCTATTTGCTACCACATTAGTCTCATATTTATGATCTAACGTTTTCCATCTTTCCTACTTTCTGGTTAAAAGGACACGTGATTTTCTTATGTTTAGTTTAATTCATTGAAAATCTAGTGAGGGAGCTATACCTCGACAAAATTAAGAGAAAAGCCACAAATATAATTGTGGACTTTTCAGAGTTGTTAGCGAATTTCAATTGGTGCCAAATATGGGTTTAGAGTCATTGTCTAATTTATCTATCAAGAGCCATTCCATTCGTTAACACTAAGGATGACCGCTTTTGGAAAATTAGACCATGAAATGGAATTTTTAGGAAGAAATCCATTATTGAGAAATTTGGTTGCTATTGCCTTTGAACACGTCTACTATCGCCATGGATAACCACTTGCAAAACATGTCCACTATCACCCTATAAAAATTGTGCTATTGCTTAATTTAACTAATTTAGCTAGCTTAATTGTAGTTTCCAATTCTCAACTTGATTTTTTTATCAAATTTTTGACGTTGTGGTTTAAATTTTTGCAAGTCGTCTTACGTCCATTATTCATGTGAGAGTGGAGACCTCAGTTTATGGATGGATTAGCTACTTTTCAGAAGCTTAAGAGAGATTTTCTTGATGCTGTCAGTTTGTGATATATAGCTTATATGCCAACCATTAGGGCTCATCAAGCTATGATGACCGCTTTAGTGGAGGGGTGGCATTCGAAGACCTCTTCATTTCATCTACCTATCGGAGAGTGCTCGATCACTCTTGAGGATGTCTGGAGGATTTTGAGGATCCCCATTGATGGGGAGCTGATTGATTATGCCATTAAGAGGGGCACAACAATGATACATAGATTACTTGGTGTGGAGAAGTTGTAGGTCATTGAATCTGAGATTGATTTAACTTCCCTCACTGATGGCATAAACCCTATAGTTATTATCTTAACAGGATTGATTACTAGACCTCTAATGCCCAATAGGAGGGGTAAGAGGTTTTCCATCGGCTGGGGGATAGTGTTTGAGCAAATGATGGAGCATGGAACCACCTATGCTTGGGGTCAATGTGTATTGGCCCACCTTTACAGGGATATGCATGAGGCGGTTTACAAAGGTGGCCACAATATATTAGCTGGTGCTATTCTACTCCATTTTTGGGCCTGGGAGGGGATTTCTATCACTCAAACAAAGGGTATGCAGGATAGGGATGCTCACGATCCCTATAGTTACCAATATTTTGATTACCTACATTACACTCAGCCTGGTAGGTTGTCCCATTGGAGGGCTATCTTTGATGACATGAAATACTTCATATGGAGGCCGTATTTAGATTGTGAGGCTTGGTCGAATGACTAGGAGCAGTTGGTATATTGTTGGCAGAATCATTTTTTGATTGGCCAAGTCAAAATAATTTTGGAGAATATTTACCAGATAGGGTTCTTTGTCAGTTCGGTGAGCACTAGACTCACTTGGTTGATGATTATATGGATATATTTGGATGGACTACACAAGAGGAGACTGCATGGGTGGCTCATGTTGATTCTAGGGTGGCAGTTGCATTTTTCAGAGCTTTGAGACCATTTGGATGGGGTTGGGAAGTGGGTGGAATTGATCCAAGGACTGTGAGGGAATATGATGGATGGTGGGACCACCATAGACCTTTGAGATTGACTACGCCCCCCACAGGAGCAGCTAGAAGTCCAGTCCTAGGGATTAGGAGAGGAGGTGTTATTGGGCATCGACAAGATCGACAATGACTAAAGATTTCCCATGAACAATTGTTGCATCTTCAAGATGAATAGGATGGGAAGGATAGGCAGGGTGATGGCCATCAACAACATGATGGTCAGGGTCCTTAGGATCAACATCAACAATAGTAGGGAGTATAGGGACTCTCCCATAGGGGGATATGGCAGTGAGGATTGCTCATCTCACAGCTGAGTGGGATCATACCATCTAGGATTAGGATGCCAGGGCTAGAGAGAGACACAAAGGAAGACTGACAATAGGTCTTAGAGGTACAACTGGTGACTATCACTATTGAGCACGACCATCTTTGTGTAGAGTGAGATTCCCTTTAATAGGAGAGAGATCACCTTATTACAGAGAGGACATATTATCAGACCCATTATGAGGCATTTGTACCTAGAGCGCAAAGGTGTCCTCGATTCAATGAGCCCAACAATGCCACAAGGGCAGAGTCAAGAGGACAATTTGTTAGGTAGCCACATCAATCTCTTGTGCACAACCAATAGTAGCACAAATCCCCTTCTCAGGATGACTAGCAGGGCTGATGTGTTTGACTATTTCATGATCTTTATATTTTTATTAGAGACATGTAGACATATATTTTTGTATATACATTCATCGGCCCTTTTGAGGCCTTGTATATATATTTTGTATATTTTGATATCACACATGATATTCGATGATGTACCTTAAATTCCCTATTTTTGATGATATATGATATATACCATTTTTTTGTGGCATAAATACATTATAAAATGTTTATGGATATTTATGAATGCTTAAAGGTATGGATGTGTTAGCTCTCAAAAACGCAGGAAAAATACCTCAAGAGGTTGCCAATCTCTTGATACGTTTCAGGGTAACAAACAAGGCCAAATGATTTAGACCTTCTACTCTTCAGGTGCTGCCAGACCTAGGCGAGTGTACCTATAACAATAAAGTAGACTTGACCAATGTTTATTTCCTAAGGCAATTTACCCACACTGGCAAATAGGAGTGGATAAATGAGTTTTAATTTGGTATAAATTGTATAAGCAATATCAAGGAAAAAATATAATATGTTCATATGTAAAAATGAATGAAATTAAACAGTAGAATGGTAGAGACTAGTGCCTTATTGGGTATACAGAGTTCAAATGATAATCTGAAATGAATAACCTTTTTTTTGGCAAATACTCAAATTGTTTGGCACACAATTTTAAGTTTACAACTGGTATAAACATGCAAGGATGTGACTACTGAGTTCTTCTTAATAATCCAAATGAGATTCCCTAATTACTATGATTGACTAAAAGGATTTAATCTCTCCTTGAAAGAACCAATTAATCCAACCATACAGATACAACAAGTGTGCACTGATAAACTGAAAATATCCTTGATATATCAGTTTAAACAATTAGAAAACATCAACCTTGGAGACAACTTCAACAATACTTTTAATTAACACAACAAACAACTGAAACCAGAAAAATGCCACCAAATCAAATAAACTCAATTGAAATCTCCATTTTTTTAGACATGCATCATAGTCTCAAAATTATCAACATTCTGTATCCTATTGTATTTTTTACTCGCTGCCCTCTCTATATCCTTTTCACAATTGAAAATGAACATTTATACATCAGTATTCGAAAGGACGCTTCCTTTTGTATTCAAAACTCAATGATTTGTTGTATTCAGGCTTTTTCAAACGTTTGCTAAACTCCCGCTGAGACATCTTGCAGTCATACTAACACTCCGAGTCCTCCCGACAGTCAATATATCACATATCGCTATGGAGTGATGCAATATGATTGACGTTCTGAGTCTCCCCGAGAATTATTCCTTCGGTCCTGAATATGTTGCTGTAACTCTCACCGATGAAAACTATCGCTGTGACTTAGGGGGTCGGCAAAATGTTCGACAAATTACTCATATCCTGCCGAGATACTTTCTTCGGTTTATTTTCTAATCGCCAAGACATAATGACTGTCTTGCTGATGGAAGAACTTTTGGTAAGACCTTATTTCTCCTCGATGAAGTCTATCTCACCGATGAATCTTGTTATCGGCAAGACAATTAATATCGCCAACTCCTATTACTGATATAATCCTGCCATAGCGACATTGAGAGTCGGTAGGACTTCTACGAACTCACCCCGATACATCGTCAGAATCCACCTTCGTTGTATCGGCAAAACCAAATGAATGCTCCAGGACATTTCACCGATGACTCTTGTCTCGCCGACAGTCAATTTATGCCTCAATCGGTAAGACACAAATGAGCTCGATATGACTTATTCTGATGAACATTATCTTGCCGATAGGATCCTCTAGTCGCTGAGACTGCGAACTGGGTCTGCCTAATGTGTATTACCAAATGAAATCATATCGGTATAACGTTCCCGATTTCTTGCCGATAGACTGCAAAAGACACACGTTAGTATAAAATGCTTTATGGATCGGTAAGACCTGCATCATGTTACGCCAATATGGTTTATACATTCAAATGATCAAGGATAGATGAATTTTATGGGACCACATGATAGAATATGGGAAAATTTGTTATGCAAAGAGGATTCCCATGCTTATGGTATGGGAATTTTTGCAAAGTTATGGGTACAGAAAGCCATAAAATTTTCAAAATTTTACAGTTCTAACAGGGTGATTTATGATTATATGTTCTTGATTTTGTACTTTTTTCATGCAATTTTTATGATATAGATGGGTGGATGATTTATTCATGTATGTGAAGGATTATGTTATGACTTATGATATTTTGTTTATATGATTACATGATATGCATTGATGAGTTTGTTGATGCAGGATGCATGTGGTACTATTGACCTTGTGATGCAGGACACAAATGTTAGTTAGAAGATATGTTAGTATGATTTAGAGATAGATAGAGGTGTTGGATGATTGATGATATGTATTCTAGGTCATCATTACTACTACCTTTTTCTCTAATGGAGGACCAAGTAGTTTTTTTAGCAATCCTTATTGATATAACAGATATACATGATGCACCTAGGTATTAATGACCAAGGCGGTGTTGTGCATGTTTTGCACACACGCCCTGCTGTAGGCAGGGACCCCCCATTTTTTTTTTCTTTCGCTCCCGACAGGCTGCTTTGCTCTTGTCTTGTTTTGCATGCCCCATTTTCCAAGCCCAAATTGGTCATGTGCTTTCAAATGATCAAATCCCCCTGACCAAATTCACCTACTTGGGGTATTCAAATCCGTGGAGAAATAAAGTCCCCCGTACCTTTTTTGCCTTTTGTCTTGTTCCTGTTGGCTTGGTCCCTGATCGCTTGATTCATTTTTTTCTATATTTTTGACTTTGGGGATAACTTTTTGGTGGATTTGGGATGAGTTTGTGGTGCCTAAGTGAACTGCCAAAGTTTCGTCAACGTTCCATTAAGTTCCGTTAAGTTTCGGTGGTTTTAGAACTTTCCCTCTGAAACTCCCTCCCTCTTTGGCTGTTTTGGAAACATTCGTGGACCCCCGCCGGTCCGGTTTCCACATTTTTGACTTTGGGGATAACTTTTTTGTGGATTTGGGATGTGTTTGTGGTGCCTAAGTGAACTGCCAAAGTTTCGTCAACGTTCCGTTAAGTTTCCGTAGTTTCAGAACTTTCCCTCCGGAACTCCCTCCCTCTTTGACTATTTTGGAAACATCCGTGGACTCCCACCGGTCGGTTTCCACATTTTTGACTTTGGGGGTAACTTTTTGGTGGATTTGGGATGTGTTTGTGGTGCCTAAGTGAACTGCCAAAGTTTCGTCAATGTTCTGTTAAGTTTCGGTGGTTTCAGAACTTTCCCTCCGAACTCCCTCCCTCTTTGGCTGTTTTGGAAACATCCATGGACCCCCGCTAGTCCAATTTCCACATTTTTGACTTTGGGGACAACTTTTTGGTAGATTTGGGATGTGTTCGTGGTGCCTAAGTGAATTGCCAAGGTTTCATCAACCGTAAGTTTCGGGGGTTTTAGAACTCCATCCCTCTTTGGCTGTTTTGAAACATCCGTGGAGCCCCAGCCACCCAGCCTTTGGGACCGGCCCTCCATGGCCATTTTCGGACTTCGTCCCTATGTGGCCGTTTTGACATCCGTGGAGCTCCATGACCCATCCTTTGGGACCCGGGCGCCTCTGGACCGCTTTTGGGACTTCGTCCCTTCAGGGTCGTTTTGAACATCCATGGAGCTCCGATGATGCCCTCTAGGACCTAGCCCCTCCGCGGTCGGGGACTTCATCCCTCCGTGGCCATTTTGAACAACCGTGGAGCCGCGCGACTGGCCTTTGGGACCCAGCCCCTCTATGGCCGTTTCTGACCCTGTCCCTCTGTGGGTTTTGAACATCTGTGGAGCCTCGGTGACCCGGCCCTCTGTGCATTTAAACATCCATGGAGCCCCAACAACCGCCCCTCCGTCCCTCTATGGCCGCTTTTGAACATCTCAGGAGCTCGTGACCCGGACCCTCCGTGGCTATTTCTGGGACTCCACCCCTCCGTCGCCGTCCGAGACTTTCCTTTCGGGCCGCTGGTGCTCATTGACTTTTCAAAAGGGTGGTGACCCTCTGGTTTTCCCCTTCCAAGCTTCTGCTTTTTTCAAATGAGTCCAATCTTGAGGAAGTTTTTCTGGGCACTCTTCCTTCCCCTTTTCCCATGCGCTATAATTGAAAAATCTTGGTTTTGGTAAGTTTTGTGAGGTCTGAGAACTTCCCTTCTGGTTTGCTGTCCCTTGTTCGCTGCCCGCTCCCTTGGGCCTGCATTAATGTTTATGGTCCAAATGAGCTCCAAATATGAATATTATGATCTTTTGATTATGCATGGATGAATCTAACAAGGATTTTGCAAGATTTGACTAATGTTTTCCTTGATTTGTGTATGAAAGCACTTACGACACTTCATATATGCAGGATTCAAGGAGCCTACTGTGGGTCCGTAAGGAGACCCATTGAGAAAGCTGAACAAGGAAAGGAATATAGCTCCTATCACCATTCATTTCATGCCCACCTTTCCTTGTAGCACCCATCAACAGAGCTAGCATTAGAAGCAGGCTTGTGCCAAGGAGTCAGTGACAAAATGCAAGGGGGTGGTCTTGAAGAAAGCATAAGGGAGCTATACATTGATGGAAATCGCCAACGGGCTTGTTTGATCCAAGGAAGAACACTACAAACACATAAAGTAAGAGGGAAACTTTCAGACAGTTTCTACTACAGTGAAAAGGGAAATCAGCTAAATGACGAAATTGCTACAGTGACTGGCACTAGATGACAAAACAGAGAAAAGATCGGTAATGTATTTTTAATTGCTGAATATTGTGGGGTAGGTGAAATTCTATTGTAAACAAATTTGGGCCATTCATTGCAAATTGATCCTAGCCATTCATTTGGGCTTTGGAAAACTATAAATAGGGGTTTGCCCCTCATTTGTAAGGGGTTGGAGAGCTATTGTAAAAAACATTTGCAACAATAGAAGACAACATTGCATGATTTTATGGATGTTCTCTTTGATTTTTCTCATCTTGCATGCATGGTTGTACCTTCTATGTTAGTTTTAGTATTAGTTTCTTAAATGGCTGTCATGATGGTGTTGTTGTTATAGTATTTGATGAGCTTCCAACCCATACTTTTTAGCACTTGTTGATGACAAGTTGCTGTGCAAAGTTAGCCTGAGCTTCTTTCTGTCATTGCTACAACCTAGTTCAATTGCATGTTCATGATGTGTATGTGTAATTTGAAAATCAGCAGACTTTAGAAGATTGCACTAGTTTTGTGTAGCTGTAGGTTTTTCTTGGTCAAGCAAAACTTAGTTTAGGAAGCCTGTCTACTTTAGTAGCCACCATTATTACTGTTCATTCATAGCTTAGGATTAGAAAATATTTCTTAACCCTTATCCTTTTGCTATTTCTTTTAGTCCTTGGTTAGAGTAGGATCTCAAGCATCACCATGAAGCTAAATCAGATGAACTTGATGAGTTTTAACTTACTGTTTTGAGTGGATAGCCACTGTTCATTCACTTCCAACACTTTGAAACTACATTTGCAAACCCAACTTCCCATGCTTTGTAACTCATCCGTAAGTCCACTTTGTGCTTCCAAAAAATCACATAAATCAACTGAGATATTCCAAGCACTGTCAAGACCTAACATTAGAGACCTTGGGATAGTGTTATGCAATCTGATTGTGGAAGATTGTCTTTCAAGAGAGGTAGTGCACCTACACACTTCGTGTGTTGAGAAGTGCATAAAAAACACATCAGCAGAACTGGCGCTAGAAGGAGGGCATTACATGTTGAGGCTACAAAGCTGAAAGTTGGAAATCGAAAAGAGCACTTTCAAAGAAGAAATCTGCGATAGGGAGATCTCTTTTAATGCTAAAAATCAAAAAATTCTGAAGGCAAGTAGAAGCTGAGTCAAAATGGAGCAACATGCAGCTTTGAACAAGAGACCGAAGAAGCCATTGCAACAATTCATATTGGTGGATAGATTTTAGATCCATTGCACTCGCAGGCACAACAAATTTGGATGTTTGACCTTCTTAAGCAGAATCAAAAGGGTCTTGTAGGGAGAAATTCCCTTTTGGGAAATCTATCAGCCTTTAGCCCGTGCAGACCCGGAGGAAGAATTGACAACGATGGCAACCAAGGTGTTCAAGGAGCTGATCTAGGAACATTTGAGCAACAAGGATGGACCAAGATTGGAGGAAGTACTAATGAAAGTTGGTGTAGATTTCACAATGCACCCCACTTTGAATTCACTTGCTTGTCATGCACAAACATCATCGTTCAAGCCGAGGGTTGTTCAGACAAGTTGGAGCAGAAAAATCCCAATAAAGAGAAGTTATCCAATGAGGCAGAAGAGCTATCAGCATCTGGAGGACAACAAAGTAAGGATGAACCAATAAATTTGATACAAGTTGATGTTGGAGCAGTAGACATCGAAGTTGAAAACTAGGAGGAAGAAGCAAATTTCACTAGGACAACAAGGTGCCTTGGTGAAAATTTAACTGAAAATAATTTAGAAGGCCTTCCCTCCACCAATCGAAGGCAGTCCTCCACTCCAAAAGAAGAGCAATTGGTAGGTGATGATGAACCAATGAAGTTTGTAGCGGCAAATGTTAGGACAACCAAATCAAATGCTGAAAATCAGAAAGAGGAAAGGGATGACAACCTTGCAAAAATAGAAAATGATGACGAAGACATAAGTGAAATCAGACTGGAAGACCTCTCCTTTATAAATGACAGCGATTGAGAATTTGAAAAATGCAAGTTCGGAGGAGTGGGAACAACCACTCGCCATGACTGTCTACCATCAAACTTCTTTTTCAAGTGATGATGAGAACCCAGTAGCAGAAAGATATGGCCAACTCGTCTCTAGATTAGTAAAGGATTGGTTCGAACTAAGATGGCAAGTGGATTTGGAGATATTTCTACTGAAAAATTGGTGCAGACTTCATAATTCATCACACTCTTAATTTGCATGCAGACTGTGCAAAGAGGCTATCAAACAAGTTAGAGGACAAGTGGAGCAACCAAGTACCCGACCTCCTCTACTTGCTGCCCATATCGAAGAAGAAGACCAAAAGCCTGAATCAAGTGATGACTCAGTTGAAGGCGGGCCTCAAGAGGATGTTGGGGCAGCAATAGGAGAAGGACAACAATATAGTCTTGGACTTCTGAGTGATGAAGTAGATCAAGCGGGAAAACTGTCCACCAGTCACCAAGAAGTTCTTCCTCTTGAAGAGCATTTGCACACCATGAACGATGGGCTTTATGTCGAGCCCTTGGAGGGAAATTGTACAGTATACTTTGGTCCCCTTGATGAGGTGCCATCAATTGATGACTTCTTTCCATTAGGAGCTGCACTGCAAAGGTATGCTCATGCTGAGGAAGAACACATCCCAGAAGACGACAGCGATGAAGACATACTCCTTGAGCCCCCGAACGGTGAGGCACTAGAGTCTCCGGATTGGGAGAGGGTTTCCTTCTTTGTCTATAGCGATGGTGACCAAGAAGAAATGACTGAACGCCATGAGGAAATGCATGAACAACAAAGAGAAGAAGACAAAGGCGGAGGTGTTTCAATGGATACCAACAAACATGACATGCTCGGTCAATTACACGATTTAACTGGTGGTTCTTCTGCCTTGATCATTGCTGATCCTCCCTCATATTCAGATGGCTGCAATAGGATAGATTCACATATGTCATCATCCCATGACACTGAACATCACGAAAATAAGGCTGACACCTGGGAAAAGAGATTGGACAACATGTTGCCCCTTGAAGAAAACAATCAAGAAGAGGTTTGAGCAACAAAAACCCAGGAAAATGAGGTGTACTTCCTCGAGGAACAACCAGTGGAGGTTGTGGATCCCACACAAAGATTAGAAGGGGTGTTTTCTGCCTCGTTCTCCCAGTCTTATGCAAGCTTAATGTGTGAAGTGTTGCACCCCCATCACACCCGCCCGAGGCTGCCAATGCACCTATTGACAATGCAGTGCTCGCCCTTGACTATCTAATGCTGCCACCTCCATGTGATGACGTCCAGGTTCTATCCTTCCTTGCCCCTATTATTTCTCATAACTGCACTTATTATTTTGATTATGGGAACAAGGGAAAACGAACATGTTTATGGATTAACCATGGGTTCAACGAGCCTCCTCAATTGCTGATTTTTCATGATGACGTGATTGAACTTGAGCGCTGCAATGTTGAACTTACTTTTTTTGAATATAAAGATAAATTTGCATGGTTAAGAACGATAACGATCGCCCATTCGCTTGTGAATGCACTGCAAAATCCAATGAATGTTAATGTTGGCTTGCCTTGCCTGAACATAGTGCTTTGTAAATATCTTTGTACATAGCCTATTTTGAGTAGTATAGGTTTCCTGTAAATACTCCGCTTTCTTGCTTTCCTTAGGTTAGTTGGTTTGATGTAGGTTGCTCGCTTTGTAGGTTATTTGCTTTTTGTTTGCTTTCACTTTGTTGCTGCTTTGCTCGGGGTCCCTCTGCTTTTAGCTGGACACATCTGTGTGCACAACAACCATACTTATCACCTGGGGTTGTTCTACGTATTTCTTTGTCAAACTCTAATCAAGTGTTCAGAGTGGATGGTGAAGGTCTTCTGTTAGTGTCAAGTGATCTGAGTGTTTGATTCAAAGAGGATAAGTTGTTGGTTTAGTCTGACTCTGACGTATTCTGAAATCTTACAGCCCTTACATATCTTAAGAATCTGACAGTCTCTGTAGGGCCTTTTGTGAAGTTTAGTTAAGTGAAAAATCTAAAATTCTGCTCCAGCATCACTGTGATTCCCAGCCCTGAGCGTGAGCTTCGATGCTTGCGGGTTGAAATAAAAGAGTTGAAAATAGAAAAGAAAGAGAGAAAACATTGAAAATTAAAAGAAAGAAAATTCAACTTTTCAGGGGTATCCGAGCAACTCTACCGGGGCTATGGACGCTCGACCGGTAGTAGAGCAATGTTCAGAGAAATCACAACGACAACCTTGTCGGGGCAATGGACGCCTGACTGGCAACGAGGCAATGTCCCAGATGCTTTTGGAGTTAGAATAAACTACATAGCTTAACTTGACGGAGCTTGAGTTCCTATAACAATTGAAGGATGGGAATTAATGCAACTGCACACACTTGGATTTTCAGCATACTGAAGGTTGGGTTGGCTAGTGGTTTTGATCCTTTGGTTGGGTGTCTGGTTTGTTTTCCCTAGCGTGAAGGTCAGAACCAGAGATTCTAGGTTCATGATTCTAGTTTGTCATCAAAATGTTCTAGAGCATTTCCCTAGCGAGTCACCATTTGTTGTGCATGTTTTGCACACACGCCCTGCCGTAGGCAGGGACCCCTCTTTTTTTTCTTTCACTCCTGACATGCTGCTTTGCTCCTGTCTTGTTTTGCGTGCCCTATTTTCCAAGCCCAAATTGGTCATGTGCCTTCAAATGATCAAATCCCCCTGACCAAATTCACCTACTTGGCATATTCAAATCCGTGGAGAAATAAAGTCCCCCGTCCCTTTTCTGCCTTTTGTCTTGTTCTTGCTGGCTTGGTCCCTGATCGCTCGATTCATTTTTTTCTACATTTTTGACTTTGGGGATAACTTTTTGGTGGATTTGGGATGTGTTTGTGGTGCCTAAGTGAACTGCCAAAGTTTCATCAATGTTTCATTAAGTTTCAGTGGTTTTAGAACTTTCCCTCCGGAACTCCCTCCCTCTTTGGCTGTTTTGGAAACATTCGTGGACCCCCGCTGGTCCGGTTTCCACATTTTTGACTTTGGGGATAACTTTTTTGTGGATTTGGGATGTGTTTGTGGTGCCTAAGTGAACTGCCAAAGTTTCGTCAACGTTCCGTTAAGTTTCGGTGGTTTTAGAAATTTCCCTCCGAAACTCCCTCCCTCTTTGGCTGTTTTGGAAACATTCATGGACCCCCGCTGGTCTAGTTTCCACATTTTTGAACTTGGGGATAATTTTTGGTGGATTTGGGATGTGTTTGTGGTGCTTAAGTGAACTGTCAAAGTATCATCAACGTTCTGTTAAGTTTCAGTGGTTTTGGAACTTTCCCTTTGAAATTCGCTCCCTCTTTGGCTGTTTTGGAAACATTCGTGGACCCCCGCCAGTCTGGTTTCCACATTTTTGACTTTGGGGATAACTTTTTGGTGGATTTGGGATGTGTTTATGGTGCCTAAGTGAACTGCCAAGGTTTCGTCAATGTTCCATTAAGTTTCGGGGGTTTCGGAATTCTGTCCCTCTTTGGCTATTTTGGAAACATCCGTGGAGCCCCAGTGACCCAGCCTCCGGGACTCTGCCCCTCTGTGGCCGTTTCTGGGACTCCGTCCCTCCGTGGCCGTTTTGAACATCCGTGGAGCCCCGGTGATTCGGCCTCGGGACCTGGCCCCTCCGTGGCCGTTTTGAACATCTGTGGAGCCCTGACGACCCGACCTTCAAGACCCGACCCCTCCATGGCCGTTTCTGACTCTATCCCTCTGTGGCCATTTTGAACATCCGTGGAGCCTCGGCGACCCGACTTCCAAGACTTGGCCCCTCTGTGGCCGTTTCTGGGACTTCATCCCTCTGTGGCCGTTTTGAACATCCGTGGAGCCCCGATGACCTGGCCTCTGGGATTCCGTCCCTCCGTGGCCGTTTCTGAGACTCCATTCCTCCATGGCCGTTTCTAAGACTCCACCCCTCCATCACCGTCTGGGACTTTCCTTCTGGGCCGCTGTGTGCTCATTGACTTTTGAAAAGGGCGGTGACCCTCCGGTTTTCCCTTTCCAAGCTTCTGCTTTTTTCAAATGAGTCCAATCTTGAGGAAGCTTTTTTGGGCACTCTTCCTTGCCCTTTTCCCATGCGCTATAATTGAAAAATCTTTGTTTTTCTAAGTTTTGTGAGGTCCGAGAACTTCCCTTCTGGTTTGCTATCCCTTGTTCCCTGCTTGCCCCCTTGGGCCCGCATTAATGTTTATGGTCCAAATGAGCTCCAAATATGAATATTATGATCTTTTGATTATGCATGGATGGATCTAACAAGGATTTTGCAATATTTGACTAATGTTTTCCTTGATTTGTGTATGAAAGCAATTACGACACTTCATGTATGCAGGATTCAAGGAGCCTACTGTGGGTCCGTCAGGAGACGCATTGAGAAAGGTGAACAAGGAAAGGCATATAGCTCCTATCATCATTCATTTCATGCCCACCTTTCCTTGTAGCACCCATCAACAAAGCTAGCATTAGAAGCAGGCCTGTGCTAAGGAGTCAGTGACAAAATGCAAGGGGGTGGTCTTGAAGAAAGCATAAGTGAGCTATCCGCTCGAATCAGGGGCAACCTATCAATTGATGCCAATCGCCAACGGGCTCATTTGATCCAAGGAAGAACACTGCAAGCACATCAAGTAAGAGGGCAACTTTCAGAAAATTTCTGCTACAGTGAAAAGGGAAATCAACTAAATGACGAAATTGCTACAGTGACTGACACTAGATGACAAAACAGAGAAAAGATAGGGAATGTATTTTTAATTGCTAAATATTATGGGGTAGGTGAAACCCTATTGTAAACAAATATGGGCCATTCGTTGCAAATTGATCTTAGCCATTCATTTGGGCTTTGGAAAACTATAAATAGGGGCTTGCCCCTCTTTTGTAAGGGGTTGGAGAGCTGTTGTAAAAATCATTTGCAGCAATAGAAGACAACATTGCATGATTTTATGGATGTTCTCTTTGATTTTTCTCATCTTGCATGCATGGTTCTACCTTCTATGATAGTTTTAGTATTAGTTTCTTAAATGGCTGTCATGATGGTGTTGTTGTTATAGTATTTGATGAGCTTCCAGCCCATACTTTTAGCACTTGTTGATGACAAGTTGCTGTGCAAAGTTAGCCTAGGCTTCTTTCTGTCATTGCTGCAACCTAGTTCAATTGCATGTTCATGATGTGTATGTGTAATTTGAAAATCAGCAGACCTTAGAAGATTGCACTGGTTCTGTGTAGCTGTAGGTTTTTCTTGGTCAAGCAAAACTTAGTTTAGGAAGCTTGTCTACTTTAGCAGCCACCATCATTACTGTTCATTCATAGCTTAGGATTAGAAAATATTTCTTAACCCTTCTCCTTTTGTTATTTATTTTAGTCCTTGGTTAGAGTAGGATCTCAAGCATCACCATGAAGCTAAACCAGATGAATTTGATGAGTTTCAACTTGCTGTTTTGAGTGGACAACAACTGTTCATTCACTTCCAGCACTTTGAAACTGCATTTGCAAACCCAACTTCCCATGCTTTGTAACTCATTCGTAAGTCCGCCTTGTGATTCCAAAAAATCACATAAATCAACTGAGATATTCCAAGCACTGTCAAGACCTGACATTAGAGACCTTGGGATAGTGTTCTACAATCTGATTGTGGAAGATTGTCTTTCAAGAGAGGTAGTGCACCTACGCACTGCCTGTGTTGAGAAGTGCATAAAAAACACATCAACAGGTAGCTTTATGTCTATTGTGTGGACTTTGATTCTATAAACAAGGAGTATTATTGCTCATACCAGACATATAGAAACCAATGTTAGATTGTATGGGTAAGAATTTTCAAAATACTTCAGGTACCTATTATGAAACAATTACACAATTTATCCAAACTAAATTTCATACATAAAACAAAACAAGTATTTTTCGTGGTAGTATTTAAAAAAATATTCAACAAACAGAGTAGACAAAAAATCAATGATCAATGCCCCATTCCTTTCTCTATAAATCCTTATGGACATCTTTGAGAGATCTTGGGAATGTGACACTAAGATAAATAAAAAAGATAAGATCATGAAAAGATAAACAATGCTGTTGTATCACTTGACATAGATGTTTTGATGTTTCAGGATATTTTTCCATCGATGTTGTCTATTGTAGGAATGTTTTATCCATTAAGACATATGTCAGGATGATGATGATTCTCAAAAGGGTAGGGTAGTTGATACTTTAGGTAATGTTTTAGTTTGATGATAATCCAATCATTTTGTTTCTTTGCTTAGAAGTTTTGGATTTTGATGTTTGCTTTGTTTTCCGATTTACGTTGTCAAAGGTTGAAGGTGATGTTTCTTTATTATGAATGTTTTTGTACTTTTGAGTTTATTTGATGTTGTTTTTTGTTTTTTTCAAGAGTTTTAGAGAAAGGAGGGGCCTAAAGGGACTAACCTAGTGCCTCAGGGGATCATCGATGATGGCCTTGCCTATGTGACGAACACAAAGACATCGTAGTTTGACTGTATTGAGTGACATTATTTTTGGAGATTTCTCACTTTTACTGATGTTTTTGGATATTGATAATATATTTGAATGTTTTTAGATTTTTGACCAAGTTTAAAGACCAAGAGGGACACCTAAAGGGATTGACCTAGTGCCTTAGGGGCTCATCGATGATGGCCTTGCCTATGTGCGAGCTCAGAGACAATGTAGTTCAACTGTATCTTGACTCAATTGCGGCTCGTCCAAAGATGACCTACAATGTTTTTGGGATTTTGTGTTTTACGACTTTGTTTTGGATTTTGACGATTTTTTGGATGTTTCTTATTTTGATAATTTTCTGGATGTTTTTTATTTTGTTTTGATAATACTCTACAAGTTATAGGATTAAAAAGGATCCACTCCACTACCAGGTTCAGGAAGTTTCCCCCCAGTTCGAAATAGGATTACATTTTTTTAAGGATAGATGGATAAAAATGGATGGTGGATAGAGGAGCAACAAGGTTCAACACTTGATCAGTTATTGAGCCATGGTTGGGTGTACATTTTATTATGGTGATGGATGGAATGGATATGGTAGTATATAGATAACACCAATAGATGAGGATGCAAGTCTTATTCAAATGTAGTACATGTTTACTAGGTTTTCACTATGATACCGGTCTTAGAAGCGCTACAAGGTGGTTTTCACTTAAAGGACGTTTTATTTCTCTTTACTATTTTCTTGATTTTTCATTTTTTTGCTTTTTTTTCCTTTTTGGTTAGGATATTTTGATGCGCTTAGGTGTAGAAATTCTTGAGATGGCTACTGTTAAGAGGTTCAACTAGACGTTCTCCTTCTATAATGATGTAGGGACCTAGCCTGTTTGGTTCAAACTTACCTTTCTTGTCTTGATTTAGATGGAATTTCTTATTTTCTTTTAAGACCAAGTCACCAACTTGAAAGTTCTTATTTTTGATTTTATCGTTGTAGCTTCGCTTGAGCCAATTTTGATAGGCATGTAGATGGTTCAATACGCTCAAGCGTCTTTCATCTAGAAGTTCAAGCTCATTGAGTCTAGATATCTGATACTCTTCATTGCTAACAAGATCCTTCAATGATACTCTTAGGGATGGGATTTCAACCTCTATAGGTAGTATTGCTTCAGATTTGTAGACCAAGGAAAAAAGAGTTGTACCTGTGGGTGTGGGGATGCTTTTTGTATAAGCCCATAAAAATAAGTTTAGCTGTAAGTGCCAGTCAAAGTTGACGTCATTAATAATTTTCTTTAGGATTTTCAAGATGGTTTTATTGGATGCTTTGGCCTGGCCGTTTCCTTGAGGATAGTATGGGGTTAAAAATTGGTGTTGGATAGAGAATCTTGAGCAGAGCTCATGGACATCTTGGTTTTTAAATGGAGTTCCATTATCTGTTATAATAGTTTGTGGGATACCATACCGATAGATTAAATAGTTAAGAATGAACCTAGCTATTTGTTTCACTATGATATAGGTTAGAGGAATAACCTCTATCCACTTTGTAAAGTACTCCATAACGGTGATGATGATCTTGTGCCCATTGGATGAGGTCGGTGACATATTTCATATTAGGTCCAGCCCCCACTAAGAGAAGGGCCATGGAGTAGTGATAGGACACAACTCTTGTGAGGGTGTGTGTACGATATCTCCATGTTGTTGGCATTGAAGACACCTCTTGGAATAATGCACTGCTTCTTGCTCCATTGATGGCCAATACCCTGTTCAAAGTATCTTCTAGACTAGGTTAGGTCCACTAGAGTGAGATCTCCAAACACCTTCATGTACTTCTTGCAAGGTAGTTTGTACTTCTTCCATGTTAAGACATTAGAGTAATGTACCATTGAGACTTCGATGGTATAAGGTATCTCCTAAGATAGTGAATCGAGAAGTTTGACGGATGAAGGTTTTTTTTTGATTGGATGTTAGATAGGGTGGTATGATTCCATGTTGGATATAGGAAAATGTGTCCTCATACCAAGGTGAGTCAGGACCAACAACATCACACATTAGTTCAAATTCTGAGATGTCAAATGCCGGTTAAGAAATTGTTCTACCGAAAATTCATATCTAGGAATGTTCTCAAGTATGTCCAGGAGTGAACCTATAGTAGTCATAGCATCCGCTGCTTTATTGTTAACCCTCAAGATTTGTTCAAAGATGACGACATGAAAGTATTGTTTGAATTTTTCCACCATCCTTTTGTATGGCATGAAATTATCATATTTGGTCTTGTATTCACTATTCACCTGCCTTATGACCAACTCAGAGTCACCATATACTTGTAGCTTCTTAATTTTCAACTCCACAACCATTTTCATCCTAGTGATCAATGCTTCATATTTGGCTATATTGTTTGTACAAGGGAGGGAAATCTTGTATGCTTTTGGTATACTTTCTCCTTATGGTGTGAGAAATAGGATATCGGGACTTGAACCGTGTTGAGTGTGGGATCCGTCAAAGTACATGGTCCAATGGGTTGACTCTATTGTTAGCAGGATGCTGTCATCTAGAAATTCCACTATGAGAGGTTGATGGTATTCGATGGGCGCTTCTACTAACTGATCTACTATTACCCTTCCCTTGATGGATTTTCTATTGAAAAATTCTATCGTGAACCACTTAGTGATTCTTCATGTAAGAGAAGCCTTTGCCAAAATATATTTCAATGGGTCTATCTTGGATATCAACTTGACTTGTTTGTTTAATATACAATACCTAAGATTTTGTGTTGCAAAAACAACTAATAGGAATGCTCATTCAATGGGTGTGTAATTTAACTCATAGCTAACTAGGGTATGATTGATGTAGTATACTGCCCATTCTTTATTCTTCTCATCAAGTTGTGTTAATAGAGCTCCCAAAGCTGCTGGTGTTGTGGACACATAGAATCATTTCTTTGTCTTGAATTGGAGGCATCAATATCGAGGGAGTGAGAAAATAATCCTTTACCTATTGAAAAGATTGATCACACCTTTCGTCCCATTTGAATGCGACATCTTTATGGAGGAGGTGTGTGAATGGATGACACTTATTTGCTAGTTGTGCTATGAACCTTCTAATAGATTGAAGCTTACCTTGTAGACTATGGATCTATTTTAGTGTTCTTGGAGGAGGAATTTCGAGGTAGCCTTGACTTTGGTGGGATCCACCTCAATACCTCTTCTAGACATAATGTAGCCCAATAGTTTCCCTAATGTTACATCGAACACACACTTCTTTGGATTTAGATGCAATTCATATTCTTCTAGTTTGTCAAATATCCTAACTAAGTTAGCTAGGTGTTCATTTCTTGTGACTGATTTTTCCAATAGATTGTCTACATAATCCTCCATGATGATGTGCAACATGTCATGGAAAATGGTAGTCATGCTCTTTGATGTGTGGCTCCTACATTCTTCAAGCCAAATGGCATGACATTCTAGCAAAAAATTCCCCAAGCGTAGGTAAAAGTTGTTTTATGTTGATCTTCAGGGGCTATCTTTATTTGATTGTACCAAAAAAAACCATCCATTAATGAGAGCATTTCGTGACCATTAGTCAGACCCACTATGATGTCGATGTTGGGAAGTGGGAAGTCGTCCTTAGGAAATGCTTTGTTAATATCCCCGAAGTCTGTATAGATCCGTATTCCCCTAGTGAGTTTTGATATTGGTACAAGGTTGGGTACCCACTCACGATAGTCTATGGGTATGATGAATCCCACTTCTAATAGTTTTTGAAGCTCCACCTTGACTAACAGTACTATTTATAGGCACATTTTTTAAATCTTTTGTTTAATTGGTTTAAATGCAGGGAATACCATTAGGTGGTGTACTACTAATGTTTTATCTAGCCTAGGAATATCTACATATGTCCAAGTGAAGTTGATATTATGTTCCTTGATGAATGCCATGAAGTTGACCTTTTCCTCTAGATCCAAGGAAGCTGCATGATACATTACTTTAGGAGCCTTTGTTGTTCCCATGTTGATAGGTTTTAGAACCCTCAACCAATACTGTTGAATGTTCTTGATACTCTGTAATGGGGAGATTGAATCCTCATCTTCAGGTGCCTTAGTGAGGTTTTCACCCTCAGATACATCCTTTATTTTTCCTTTTTCATGATCCAATAGAGCCACATTGTGGTTTTCCCTAGGGGATCTCATATTAATTTTTACATTGTTCATTTCAATTTTGTGACTGGAGGATGCAATATCCATCTCAAAGTATGCTCCTTGTTCTAGTTAGAAGACAACACCAGTTTCATGATCTCCTTGATAGACACCCTATTGAATTCCGATGAACTTTGCAATAGCTTTATTGTTTTGGAATAGGTTCATAATAGGTGCATGATGTCATTGATCCCAATTGATCAACTATGGGTGATGTAAGGGTGATTTATTATTGTTATTAGCAAAGCTTATGGTGGATGTGGAAGGGGAAAAGGTAAGGATTATATAGCTATCAAGGTCCCATAGGGTATCTAGGTCATAGTCACTAGAGGCACAAGACTCCCATTCCCATTTGTTGGAGTCTATTTTAGTATGGTAGTCATCAATTGTAGGTCTGAGGGTGATGGTACTTATGAATTTTTTTTGAATAGGTTTGCGATTGTTAGGTTGTTGTCCGTAAGATGGTAGTTATCTGATATCTCTTTGATAATAAAAGGAGCTACTTCTTGATAAGAGGTAATTCCAGTGTTTAGGGTAACAATGTCTATCAAACCATAACTTAGTCCCATGTTCTTCTTGTGTTGTTCTATTATAATGGGTTCTCTTATGCCTTGCTCATGTAGACTACGGTCACCTTTTCCAGTGTATCCCATATTTCTAGCTCTATGATAACATTTATTGCTAGGATCCATGGGAAGGGGATGTAGCTATTCCTATTACTCTTGTTATTCTTTGTAGATCCATGATGAGAGGTCCTCTTTGAATACCACTTCATCGTTCATGTCTCCCCACTTTTTGAAGATAATGGGTTTAAATTCATATGTGACAGCTTGAACATGCTTTATTTCTTTTGGCCGTCCGTAGGATTTTGGTGATGGGGGAAGCTCCCCAATGTAGAAGGATTGTTTGAAATGGTATTCTCTATAGCCCTTTTCAAGCACCTAGATCTTGAGGTCAAATTTTGGAGGATCAATTGATGTAGATGGAGTCATAGTTGAAGTAGATGGAGTTGCGGTTGAAGCAAGTGATGCAGGATCGACATAAGAAAATGAGTGGAATGATATGTTGTTACTAGGTATTGGAAGGAGCATTTTTTGCTTCTCCATGTTTGAGCAGTAATGGAAGAGTTCGAGATCAACATATACTATAACTTCCTTACCATCGTAAGGAAATTTTAGGCATTGGTGAAAGGTTGAAAGGACTGCTTGCATTACATGGATCCATGGTCATCCCAAGAGAAGGATATATGGAAATCCAAGATCCAATACCTAAAAAGTTGTTTTTTCTATTGTTGGCCCCACTTGAATTGGCAGTCTTATTGTGCCCTTAGAATTTATTTCCATGTCATCATAAGCCCTTATAATGATACTCTCATAAGCCCTTATAGTGATACTCTTGTTCTTGTCTACCACGTCATCAAAATATACCAACTGCTTTACTATTTTTAGGGTACATATGTTTAAACCTGCACCCCCATCTATTAAGAATCTTTTTATTTTGTGTTTATGGACACAAAACTTGAGATACAAAGCTTGATTGTGTAAGGTATTTTTTAGAAAAGACCAAGTGATGGGGTGAAGTGATGGTACCAACCATGGCTTGAAATTGATCATTGTTAAGGTCGTTAGGTATCGAAGACTCAATGAGAGCTTTCTCTAGGATCTCTTTATGTGCTGGTGATAATTATAAAAGCTCAAGGATGGAGATCAATGCTGGAATTTTCTTCAATTGGTCAATAATGCTATAGTCAGTGGAAGGCTTGACGGTGGCTTTGGCTAGAAGTGGAGCTCCTTATATAATGACTTTTCCTCTTCTTGTAGTCACATTGCATTTGGGGCTTTTACCTAGTATATTCACAACATTGATATTTTTATCGGCATGGGAGATGGTTCCTACGATTTCATCGTAGGTGAAGTTGGCTTTACAGTACTCTTGATTATTACCTTTGTCATTTCCCTTAGAATGACTATGGATTGAATCCTTGTATATTACCATGTCTTGATTACTGGAGGGCCTAGGATGATGTTCTATGTCGACCTCCCCTTTCTCTATAAAGTATTATATAATGTTCTTTAGTCTCATACAATTATTCATTGTGTGATCCTAGATCTTGTGGAATTCACATCGATCGTTCTCGTTGTACCAAGGGGGTTTGAAGTTTGGTTCATCGTAAGTTGTTTTATCAGGATTAGAAACCTTGATAAGGTTCTTTTGGACTAGTTTATGCATAACTACATCAAGAGTTTCTCCTAACGAAGTGAATTTTCTTCTAAATTGATTATTCTGCCTCGACAACCCTCTTTGAATATCTTGCCCTTGATTTTGTTGATTGTTTGGAGGATATGTGGGTTGGTTGTTTTAAGTATTTTTTGGTGGGTAATTTTCTTGAGCTATTTGGATGTTGTTCTCTGTATTGCTAGGAGGTTGCACGTTTCATACAAATTTTTCATCTACCACTCCATCGTTGGTAATGTTTTTGTTCTTTACCCATATTTTTGGTTTTTCATTAGAACTTGAAGCTTGGTATTTGTTACTATATAGTTTAATGACTCCCCTTGCTATGAGAGCTCTTTCGATGATTAAGCCCTTTTCAATGGTTTCCTCAAAATTACTTGGGCACAACATGGTGAGTTGGTAACTAATGTCTGCTTGTATGTTGGTGACAAAGATATCTATCAGTTGTTCTCGGGAACAGGCCATTTACATTTGCTAGCTTTATGTCTCCATCTTTGTAGATATGAAGCAAATGATTCCACTTGATTTTATTTTATTTTGTACAGATTGGGTACCATTACATATTGTTCTATGTTGTATGAGAAATGATTGAAAAATTTGTCTAACAACTCATCAAATGTTTTGATACCAAGCAATAGGTGAGAGAACCACTTGATAGAGGCCCCATCGAGACTTCATGGGAAAAACCTCAATAAATAGGTATCATTGTGTTGTAGATCCATGCAAGCTACTGAGAATTCATGCACCTTCTCTATTGGATCCCCTCTTCCCCTATATTTGTCAAATTTTGGTATTTCAAATTTCTTGGGGAAAGGTATCATAGATAAATTTTGATCAAAAGGATATAGACATATATCTTGTAAAGTATAGCTCTTCTTTGGTTTTCCAATTTGGACGTCTGATACCCTTTGATTGAGATTCTGTATTTGTAAGGTTACGCCATCACTAGGTGTGTTTGTTTGGTAAGGAGAGACGTTGTATTGTATTGGGGGGTTTGTATATACAATGGCCCTTGGGCCATGTTGTGTTGTGGGTTTTTATATTGATGAGGTCCTTGAGGACTGATGTGGGTGTGTTGTGTATTGAAAGTATGATGTTGTTCTTGTTGAGGTACGTTGTATTGTTGTGGAGGTATGCTGTATTGTTTTGGAGGTATGTTGTATTGTTGTTGAGGTACACTATGTTGTTGTTGAGGTAAACTGTGTTGCTATTGAGGCACACAATATTGTTGTTATGGTATATTGTGTTGTTGTTGAGGTACACTGTGTTGTTGTTGAGGTATGTAGGGTTGGTATTGTGACGAAGGTTGTGTACCAATGTTATGCTGTGGAGGATTTGGTGTTCGATTTTTTAGGTGTGTGTTTTGTTGTGGTTGACCATATGTTTGATGTTGGGTTTTGACATTCGCTGGTGCTGAAATGTATGTTTGATGTGGAGGGTATTGGGTAGACGTTGATCCATATTGATTTTGCATGTTAGGATCATAGTATGGTTTGAGGCATGTATTGAGTTTGGTTTTGTACATTTTCTGGTACATGCCTTGATCTTGGGGTGGTTGTTGATACATGTGTTGTGGGTTGTTAACATGTAGTTGTGTTTGCAAAGGGTTGTTGCCTTGTTGGTTCACTATATGTTGTTGTGGTTGTCCCATGTTTTGCATATTAGTTTTGGGACCTTGTTGTAGGTTATTCCAAGATGTCTCATGTATGTTGGGTCCCATTGTGTTAACATTTAATGGTGGCATGTTTTTATTTTTCAAGGGATTTGGATTCTCTTGAGCATGTTGGGCTACCACCGCTTATTCAATTTGTGATGGATGTCTATACAATGGATTGTCCACATTTTGGGGAAAAGATTGGTCAATGGTATGTGTGTTGGAGAAAAATAGTGGTAGCTTGGGATCTACCATTGCTTTGGGTATTTTTCTCGCTATTGATTGGTCTCCAAAAGGAATGAGGTTGGGATCCTTGAGGATTTCCACATTAATGTCTGTGAGAAACTTGACCCCACTTTGTGCTATCTCAAGGAAATATGTATTAGGATTCTTCCCAATCATCTTGTCCATAAGTTTTTGTAACTTTGGATCTTGGGAACACTCATAAAGTACTTCATCAATGATTTCTTTGTCACTATCATAATCTTGTATGATCATGTCCATGGGACTAGGAGATTGATTGTGTTGCCTAGCAAACATGTCTTGATTTTTAAGGCGTATGTCCTCATCAGTAGGTGGTTGACTTGGTTGTGCTTTAAACGTTGGTTGTTCTTTGGGAGTTGAGTATATCCTAGGATCATAACCCCATGATTGACTTTCCTTGTTGGTGGTGTTGGTGTTTGGTACACTAGTGCTAGTTTTATTGGCTTTCATCTTATTTTTGTGTTGTGATCTCATTGTAGTCATAAATGAACTCAAGAGACCTTGGTAAGTTTGATACAAAAACTTATGGAAATGGAATGACATTGTGTTTTGAGGTTTGGTTTGATAAAATGATGTACAAAGGGGATGTGTGTATACCTTTTGGACAAAGGATGTTGGTTCTTTGTTATGGGTTGGTGTTGTGATATGTGGACGATCAAGCTTGATGTTGGATGGTAAGATTTTTCTACTCAACCCTATGATAAGGATATGAGACGATTTTTGGCACTGTTGGATAAGTGAAGCTATGATGTTTGGTGTTTGACTTGATGCTAGTTTAGAACATAATATTTCACAAGACTCAAATTGATGTTTTTCTATGCTTTAGAGGATATGGTGTATGCTTTACTTGAACTAGCTATAAGGTTGCTCTAGAAAAAACAAGCAAGATAATGGTTTGATTTCTTGGGTTTAATATGTGTCCAAGACTAGGTTGATGTTTAGTTGCTGAATTGATGATGTTGACGGATGTTGATACGCTATGGTGCAAATTTTGTGTTGATGTTATGTCCAAAAAGATGGCAGTAACAAACCCTATGTAAACCAAGTCCAAAGCGAATGATGGTGATGCTGGATTTTGACTAATAGGTCCAATAATGTTCTCTAATAACTAAATGGAGTTTTTAGACCAAATGTTTTGAAAACCAGCCGTTTTGACCAATTTTGAGATGTCTGTAAATAGGTCAATAGTGCTTTCTATTTAAGGTAATAGCAACAGTGTTTTAGGTCAATAACGACTATGTTTTAAGGCAATTGCATCCAAGTTTTTCAAAAGTGACTCTATTTTGACAGTGACTGTCATAAACAAGTGACAAAAATAACAAATAATCTGAGCAATAGCAAGCAAAATTTACATCGACTGCTGTAATGTTTGAGATAGTAGCGGTAAAACTTCATAGTAGCGACTCTATTTTAGCAGTTTCCAATTTTGTGAAGGTAGATTATTTTCAATATTTTTACAAGTTCTTGATGTTTGTTTGATATGATGTTTTGGTGATCTAATTGGATGGCAAGTGATGCATAATTTTTTTTTTTGAGATCCAATGATATAGCCTGAAGATTATCAGTCAATACATCCTAAGGAATAAAGATACACTCTTCTCTGTAGGCTTACCTCACCCCCGAAGGAGTGATTTTAAATTGAATCTATAGAGGGAACAAATAGGATATATCAAGGAAATGTACCGTCTTGATACTCCAAGCCAAAGAGGATTAAATCTTAAGCCTTATGCCTCAACTATAAATCTAACATGGTAAGTAACTTTTGGGAATGATGCTATTCACATGCACTACTTTGAAGAACATTTTGGAAAATAAGGTTGGGCTTCTAAAACAAGGTGTTTAATGACAACCATGAACACTACGATGCATAGTTCATACATAATCCACTAAATAATTTAGTTGTTCCTGCATAATCCATTACGCTCGTACGAGGATGAGGCATGGTATGCTATTCCCCTAGATATAAGCTACTTTCTTTTGATGTTGCAAAATTTATATAGCTCGCTGATAAATGTGCTTTTAGGGTTTCTTATGAGTTCTCCATTGTAGGATGTGTCTCATAGGCAAGCCCTTATCCTAAAAAATGGGTGACCACAAAAAAGTGTAAAGAGCCCAAAATGTTTCTTGTCACCCTAGATCATCAAAAGATCCAGGGGGAGAGGATACACACTTGGCTTGCCAATCACGATGGACACAATAGAAAATTCATTACAATTTGATTTTAAGCCCAAAATTAAGTGTTTTGAAGATACCGATTCGTGTTTTAGATGCACCAAGTTCAAATATTTGAGACTTTCAAACAATAAATTCCATAAATCATTTGGTTGTCATTGCAATAAAAAAAGATAAAATATTCAATTTTATGCACCAAAATAAAATGTGAAGATTGTAACCAAGTTTTAATGCACCAAATACAAATGTTCAAGTTATCTTGTTCATTTTTAATGCACCAAAAAGAAAGTGAGTTCGTTTTAAGAGCACCAAACGTAAACATTTCAAGTTGTCTTGTTCATTTTTAATGCACCAAAAGAAAGTGAGTATGTTTTAAGAGCACCAAATGTAAATGTTTTAACTACTTAAAATAACATTTATACAAAAATGCTTTGAAATTTAAAAGGCCTTGGACTGTTCATCAATTCCACAAGTAGATAGTTAGTTGTTCACACAAAAACATGCCATAACCCTACAAGGGCTGCACCAACAATGTTAGAAAATCTCACAAACATAGAAAAAAATCAATAGTTAGAGTTAGATACTTTGCAAATTTAAGAATGTTTGCAAAATTTGACATAGACTTAGAAAACAAGGTAGTAGCGAACCTGTTACCTGTAATAGCGACCCTATATTTAGTGCACCTGTGGATTTTCTAGACGATAGCAACAAGATTTTGGGTTGATAGCGGCTCTGTTTAGGGCGAAAGCGACTCTATAATATCAGTTTAAATACCCATACTCAAAAATCTGTAGCATAGAAAAGACAATAGCGACTTTTTCAATAATAGCGGCCAGATTTGGGTTGATAGCAGCAAAACAAAAGCAACAAATGCGTTCAAGTTTTAAGGTGAAAACATTCTAGTTAGCAAAAGTGATTCTTGAAAAAGGTGTCTGCGACCGAAAAAACTACAACTGCTCACTAAACTAAATGAAAACATTAAAGTTAAGGACCTAGGTCTCATTGGGCGTGCCAAAATGTGTAAGGGGGAATTGGAAAGATGGAAATACAACAATGAAGTCAAATGAATGAAATCAAAACAAGTTAAATCCCAACCTACTCATGAAATGCAATTGTAAAGCAATGAATTTAATAAACTATATTACCGTAAAAGAGAACATAAACGAATTCAAAACATTACAATTTTACCATCCCATGTCGAAGTGGTGTTCGTATTGATAATGTATGTTTGGTTGCTTGATCAATATAAAGCCTCCATTGTTGTTAAAAGCTTCAAAGGTAGTAGTAGTAGTGATTTCAAATGTAAATGTGTTAAATGTGCTTCAATGGTTATTTTGACATAACCTCTCCATAAATTCTCCAGATTATTCGAGCATTTGTGAGAAGGATAAAGGTTGTTTTATAGATTTTCAGTTTTCAGATGAATGATCGAGATTCAACAATGAAAGATCTTGATCAATGGGTGAGAACCATTGAGAGGAAATAGATTGATTAGTTAACTCCTCCGATTGACTCAATTAAGGGATTTAATTGAATAATCAGTGGGATTAGATTGAATGATTTGTGAGATCGAAGAAGTCAGGTTGAGTTAGGAAATAGATTGAGAAATCAGTGGTCATGATTTATTCAATCAAGATATGTGAGGATGTATTAATTAATTAATGTTTGAGAGGAACGTGCAAGTTGCATTTGATTTTAACAAATAAAGATATATTTATTTGTTGATCATGTTGAGTGATTTTGAATAATTGATTTAATTATTCAGATTTATAGAAGGGAAAGTAGTTTAATTAAATTATTAAATGATAACAATTTAATTAATTTAGATGAATAAGGTATGTTAGTGACACAATTAAATAATATGCATTTATTTAATTAATCATGAAGAATAAGGTTAAATTAGATGATGACATAGTGAATTAATTAAACATATCAAACTTATTTAATTAATAGAGGAAAATAGGGTTAATGATGCAAATGATGTTAAAAAGGGGATTGATGATATTAATGAGATAAAATGCAATATTGATAATGACAATGATGCTAATAATGGAAAAATGTTGTTTAGGATATGTGATATATACTGTTAGGTCATTTTTACATGTCTACATATTCTAATAAGGTTATAAAACCTTATGCATATTATATACTTTATAAAGCATATACCATTTTAATAACTAATAATCTAATCAAATATTTATTAAATATTTATAATGGTAGTTTTGAATAGGTGTGATTAATACTTTATAAGGTAGTTTTGCCACTTCATATCCTATATTCAAGGAACTTCTCTCTCATTGAGAGGAATGAAAATTTGGAGATTAATAATGATTTCTATCACTCTGCACAAGAGATATTATTGGTCATGTGGAAGTAAAGAGAAGTGTTTACGTGGGTTTAGTTATATTGCAATATATCATTTTGTAAATGTTTTATAGTGAAATGATTATTTATGATTTTTTATTTGAAAATATTTTTTCCATGCATATATTGTGTAATGTATTTAATATGTGTATTTGTAATTCTCATTGTTTTATTTTATATTTATTTGTAATGATTAGTAACTAAAGATCCTAATTTTTGATAGTACAAGAGTATATCTATCCATATTGAAGAATAAGGAAGCTAAACTTAGATATGTGGAAAATATTTTCCAAACTTTTATAAAGAACATGAGAGGATAAGGTTGATGCCGAGTATAATACATGTAAATTTTAGATATCTAGATAAATTTTACTAGATCATAAAGGAATTTATAAAGGTGATTAATAGATTATTGACAAGGGTGGGATCTCTACTAAGAAAAGGATAAAAATGAATATGATGCAGGAGCATCCTCGGTTCTTGGAAATCTTGCATCAACCAAAAATATTTTCCTTTCAGTTATGTTCTTGTTTTTTCTCAGTTCGTGTTGGTGGATTCATCATCTTTGTTCACCAGACCTTGTGGATCTTGAAGTACATCGTCTACATGTTCATTTTCCTTGTTCCAAGATTTGAGCACGATTGGATCATTTTCCGACAAGTTATCGCTTCTGGAATTCTTGGCAGTTTCTTGAATCGACATTGGAATAATTTCAAACTTTTCGGCCTATTTGATCATTGTGGATTGTCCCCGTAACTTGCGGATCTTAACGGTGTGATTTTAATTGTTCTTGGGTGTGTTCTCGACCTTCATTATAGGTCAACACTTTGTATTACACACCTGTTGAAGAGTAATTCAAATTTGAGGCCAACCTATTCATGCGCACATTACATTTTCTTTCCTTGGAGAATGTGATGATCTTTGGCCGACGCGGATGTTTCCAGAATTGTGGATATGCTATAAAGATTGTAATAGATCATTAGAAGAGGTAGTAGTGGTAGAATATTAGTGAAGAGTGAAGAATAGATAGATAAGTTTGGTTTAGATTTGTGGGATTTTGCTTGTATATAGGAACACATTGGAATGTTGTATTTTTTAGTAGGTTGTATCAGGCTTGTGAGCCGAATTTGTAAGCCCGGATGTTGCCAGTCGAATGTAACTAAGATTTTCTATTAATGAGAATGTTTTAACTTGCATTTGCCTCCATATTCCGTGTTGCTTTCGTTGTGTTACTTTTGCTACATGATCCAGATTGTTCTCTTTGAGGACCCTCCTATCGTGGCTGAGCTAGATTGGTATCAGAGCGAGCTTCGATTTGTGTGAGGTTGACAAAATTTGCAAAGTCCTATAAAATATTTATTGTGGGGTGGCAGATTGAGGATCCAACCTACAGCTGCAGCGGACTGTTGTAAAGATGGCTAGAAGAAGAAATGTTAGAGGAAATGGAGCGCGTGGAAATGCAGACCAAGCTATAATGGAGATGCTAAGAGGAATTGTTGCCAGATTAGATGCAGTCGAAACGGCCCAGAGAAGAGGTTGACCAGTTGATGATATAAGTGATGAAGATGTAGAAGTTTAAGTAGAAGGAGGAAGAGAAGAACAACCTAGCCTAGATCAAGGAGAAGAGAGGTTCATAAGAGCCCTAACCAGAGCAAATATGAAGCCACATTTCAACCCACCAGATTATACTAGTAAGTTGGATTTAGAAGAATTGCTTGATTGGATTACATAGATGGAAAAATATTTTGAATTTGAAGGTACCACTGAAGATAAGAAGGTGAAATTTGCTTGTACAAAGTTGAGAGGACATGCATCCCTTTGGTGGGAACATTTGCAGAGAGATAGACAAAGAAGAGGGAAAGAAAAGATAAAATCTTGGGATCAAATGGTGAATAAGTTGAAGAAAAAGTTTATGCCTGCAGACTATCAGATTAGTTTGTTCCAAAAATTGCAAAATTTGAAACATAAAGATTCAAGTGTGATAGAGTATACTGAAGAGTTCTATAAGTTGAATATTAGATCTATACATTTAGAGGATGAGATGTAGCAAGTCGCCAGATATGCGAATGGTTTGAGGTCATTTATACAAGATGAGATTAGTTTGATCAAATTGCAAAATGTGGAAGAGGCATATCAGTGTGCCCTAAAAGCAGAAGAGAAGCTGAATAAGAAACATGAGCAGAGACAGAGAGGAAGAGGTGGAAGATTTCAAAGAGGAAGAACTTTTGCTGGAGGAGGAAGAGGATCTTTTCTAGATCAGAACAAGGATAAGGAGGTTAGTAAGAATGATAATACATATCCGAAAAGTGATGGAAATTCATACATAAGAGGAGGATATGGTGGTTGCCAGAATGAAGGACATGGAAGAGGTGATAGAGGACAAGAGAAGAGGGTATTCAGAGGAACTTGTTATAAATGTGGCCGAGAAGGACATAGAGAATTTGAATGCAATCAGGGAGAGACAAGCAGAAAGATAGAGAACAATAGAAGAACAACCTTTGTTGAAGAAGATAATGCTGGATCATCTAACAAATTGGAAGAAGGAGAAGTGTTGGTGAATAGAAGAGTACTATGTCAGAGTGAGTTGGAGCAAGAATCGTTGCAGAGGAAGAATTTTTTCTAGACAAGATGCAAGGTAGCTGATAAATGTTGCAATGTGATGGTTGACAGTGGAAGTTCTGAGAACCTGGTTTCTGAAGAGATGGTGACTAAGTTGAAGTTGGAAAGATTGAAGCACCCAAAGCCCTATCAGATAGCATGGATACAAGATGAACATAAGATTCTGGTAAGTGAACAATGTTTGGTGAAATTGAAGATAGGAAATTACCATGATGAAGTTTTGTGTGATATCATGCCTATGGATATATGTCATATTTTGTTGGGAAGGCCTTGGCAGTATGATAGACAAGCTATTCATGATGGAAAGAAGAATATATACACCATTGTTGCTAATGGGATGAAGCAGATTTTGTTGCCATTGGAAGATGTTCCTAAAGTTGAAGTTTGTATGAATGCTAGGGTTTGTTTGGTTGACAGAAGGAGATTCCTTGATGGATTGAGACATGAGAATGTGTGTTATGCCTTAGTTCCTAAGAAGGCTGAAGATTTGAAGCATATGGAAGAACACCCGAAAGAGATAAAGGAGTTGCTGATAGAATATGAGGAGATCATTTCAGATAATGTCCCTGATGGATTACCACCTGCGAGGAGTATTAGTCATTAAATGGATTTGATTCTTGGAGCTAGTTTTCCTAATAAAGAAACACACTGGATGACACCTATAGAGAATGAAGAGTTGAATAGACAAGTGCAAGAATTGTTAAGGAAATGATTGATCAGAGAAAGCTTAAGCCCTTGTGCAGTACCTACTGTATTGGCACCTAAGAAGGATGGAAAATGGAGAATGTGGACGGATTCAAGAGCCATAAATAAGATCACAGTGAAGTATAGATTTCCTTTACCCCAGATGGAAGACATTATGGATTGTTTGAGTGGAGCCAAATACTTTACAAAGATAGATTTGAAGAGTGATATCATCAGATCAAAATAAGAGAAGGGGATGAGTGGAAAACAACATTTAAGAAAATTGAAGGATTGTATGAATGGTTGGTGATGCCTTTTGGATTGACAAATGCACCGAGTACTTTCATGAGATTGATGAATGAGGTATTGAAGAAATTCTGGGGTAAGTTTGTGATTGTTTACTTGGATGACATCTTGATTTTCAGTAAGAGTAGAGAAGAACATTTGTTGCATATCAGACAAGTTTTGCAGAGGTTGAGAGAGGAGCAGTTATTAATAAACATTAAGAAATGTAGTTTCATGAAGGAGGAATTGGTATATCTAGGATTTGTGATATCTGTGGAAGGATTGAAGATGGATCCTGAGAAGGTTAGAGCAATTGTTGAGTGGCCTACACTTGAAAGCATTCGAGAGGTAAGATCTTTTCATGGACTAGCTAGTTTCTACCGAAAGTTCATTAGGAATTTCAGTTCTAGTTGTACCCCTATGACAGAAACAATGAGAGGAGATAGGAAGGATTTTAGATGGACATATGGAGCAAATCAAAGTTTTGAATTGTTGAAGTAGAAGGTAACTAAGCAGCCTGTGTTGGATTTACCAGAGTTCACTAAAGTATTTCAAGTAGACTGTGATGCAAGTGGGAATGCAATTGGAGTAGTGTTGAGTCAAGAAGGAAAACCTGTAGCTTATTTCAGTGAAATTTTTAATGATGCTAGGAGAAGATATTTAGTGTATGATCAGGAATTTTATGCTATAATTGAAGCCTTGAAGAAGTGGAGACATTATTTGTTGCCTAAGGAATTTGTGTTGTATACGGATCATCAGGCATTGCAATATTTGAACAGTTAGGGTAAGTTGAATCAAAGACACATGAGATGGGTGGAATTCTTGCAAAGTTATACTTTTGTTTTGAACCATAGAAGTGTGAATTCAAATAGAGTTTTGATGCATTGAGTAGGAGAAGGAATTTTTTGACAGAGATGAGAGTGGATGTATTAGGCTTTGATGAATTGAAGAACTTTTATGAGGAAGACCCAAATTTTGTAGAACCTTGGAAATCTTGTAAGGAACCAGTTTTGGAGGATAGAAGCTAGTGGTTGGATTATTTCGTTCAAGAGGATATGTTGTTCAGAGGTAATAAGTTGTGTATACCCCAGAGTTCAATGAGGGAAAACTTGGTGAAGGAAAAACATAGTGGAGGATTGGCAGGACATTTTGGGATTGATAAGACAATAGTGTTGGTGAGTGAGAATTAATTTTGGCTAAAGATTCATAAGGATGTTAGGAGATTTGTGTAGAGTTGTAGAGTTTGTCAAGGTGCAAAAGGGAGTAGTCAGAATGTTGGATTGTATAAGCCTTTGACAGTTCCAGAAAGACCTTGGGAGGATATCAACATGGATTTCATACTTGGATTGCCGAAGACACAAAGAGGTAATGATTCTATATTTGTGGTGGTGGAATTTTTTTCTAAGATGACACATTTCATACCTTGTAGGAAGACAACATATGCAGTGAATGTAGTAGACTTATTTTTCAGGGAAGTAGTCAAATTGCATGGATTACCTAGGAGTATTGTTTTAGATAGAGATGTAAAGTTTGTTGGTTACTTTTGAAGGACACTTTGGAAGAAGTTGAAGACAGATTTCAAGTTCAGTTCTATGTTTCACCCATAGACTGATGGTCAGATAGAAGTAGTGAATAGGAGTTTAGGGAATTTGTTGAGATGTTTGGTTGGAGAGAAGACTGGAAGTTGGGACTTAGTCCTTGCACAAGCAAAGTTTGCTTACAATAATTCAGTAAATAGGAGTATAGGGAAAACAATTTTGAGATTGTTATTGGAGTTTACCCTAGAGGTATATCAGAGTTAAGACACATCAGTATGGAAGATAAGAGGAGTGCAGAAACAAAGAAATTTGTAGAACACATGAAGGAGTTGCATACTCAAGTGAAACAACAATTGGAAGACACAAACCAGAAGTATAAGGAGAAAGCAGATGAAAAGAGGAGACATAATGAGTTCGAAGTTGGAGATGAAGTGATTGTATATTTGAGGAAGGAAAGATTTCCAGTTGGGACATACAACAAGCTGAAGATGAGGAAGTTTGGACCTTGTAAGATCTTGAAGAAGTTTGATTCAGGAAATGCATACAGAGTGGAGTTACCGAAAGGTATGGGTATATCACTTATATTCAACATTGCAGATATACATTAGTATTATGAAGAAAAATTCAGCAAGGATAGTACAATGGAATTGGAGAATCAGTTTCCTAAACAACAGTCAGATGAGGTTGAGGAGATTCTGGATATCAGAAATGGGAGGAAGACTTGTGGAAGGCAGTACAAAGAATATCTTGTGAAGTGGAAAAGTAGACGAGTTGAGAATTCTTCGTGGATTTCTCAGGCTGAGGTAGATTGTCTTGGTTTTCCTTTGGCTTGTGTAAAGTGAGAGACTCACTTTTTCATTAACCCCGGATGTCTGATGCAGGAGCATCCTTGATTCTTGGCAATCTTGCATCAACCAAAAATATTTTCCTTTCAGTTTTGTTCTTGTTTTTTCTCAGTTCGTATTGGTGGATTCATCATCTTTGTTCACTAGACCCTGTGGATCTTGGAGTACATCATCTAAATGTTCATTTTCCTTGTTCCAAGATTTGAGCACGATTGGATCTTTTTCCGACAAGTTATCGCTTCTGAAATTCTTGGCAGTTTCTTGAACCGACATCAGAATAATTTCAAACTTTTCAGCCTGTTCGATCATTGTGGATCATCCCTGTAACTTGCAGATCTTAATGGTGTGATTTTGATTGTTCCTAGGTGTGTTCCCGAAATTCATTATAGGTCCACACTTTGTCTTACACACCCGTTGAAGAGTAATTCAATTTTGATGCTAATCTATTCATGCACACGTTACATTTTCTTTCCTTGGAGAATGTGATGATCTTTGGCCGATGTGGATGTTTCCAGAATTGTGGATATGCTATAAAGCTTGTAATAGATCATTAGAAGAGGAAATAGTGGTAGAATAGTAGTGAAGAGTGAAGAATAGATCTAGATAAGTTTGGTTTAGATTTGTGGGATTTTGCTTGCATATAGGAGCACATTGGAATGTTGTATTTATGAGTAGGTTGTATCAGACTTGTGAGCCGAATCTGTAAGCCCGGATGTTTCCGGTCGAATGTAACTAAGATTTTCTATTAATGAGAATTTTTTAACCTGCATTTGCCTCCATATTCCGTGTTGCTTTCGTTGTGTTACTCCTGCTGCATGATCCATATTGTTCTCTTTGAGGACCCTCCGACCGTGACCGCACTAGAATAGGTAATGCAACTAATTGAGCAATATTTTATGGTAGACATTTGACAATTGTAGACACCATGCAAACACTAGGGGAGAGGGGCCCATAGTGGAGTACCCTAACTTTGTGTTTCTCAAAATCCTATGTGGAAATTTCAAATCACTCCAAAATTTGCACAACAGTTTATTTAGAAATTCACGTGCTTCTATATTTCGTTTTAGGGTCACATAATCAAATATGATGCCACATCAACATGCTTTTTGTTGAGGTATCCAAAAAAGGCCAAAAAAAAGTGAGACCAATAGTGGTGCACTAAGTCATGTTTTATTGGTGCGCTGATGTGGCATGACATGATTTGTCAGTTTGTATACTTTATGGATAAAAAGTGTTTTGTAATTGGATATTAAGGTGCTCCACTATGGGGCCCATTGAGGAGTACTGATAACATATAAAATTTATCATACAAATAGAGAAAAATAGCTATGGGCCCATAATCATGACAACATATGCAATGGTGGTCGATGGAATCAGCCCAATCTAATTGAGACACTTTGGGAGTAGATATTGGAGAACCTTGACAAGATAAAAAGGAACCATTACCAATTCTAGTATGGTTCTCGTATCACTTGTTCCACATTTTACTTTGAGGGCACTACTAGCAATTCTTGGGTATAGCAAGGGAAACATGAGATCTATAAGTAGCCGAATCATGGCAGAGAAAGAATGAACAAAAGTGTGAACGATAAGAAAATTATAATAAGTAAATGAAAAATATATTTAAATTTGTATAACATAAATAAAGATAGATTGAGAACAAACTATAAATCAAGACAGATATACCAATATACCACTTGTTAATATATTATTACATTTAAAATATTCTTCTAAAATATTTAAAAAAGCTAGAAAGAATATGTAAGTTTCAACATTATGTTTGTATTGATAACTTTTATCATTTTGCTCTACTTCTTTCCGATTCTATGTTCCAACAAAAAATATTTCTCGTTTTTATTTGGTTTTAGTCTCATTGTTAGTGAGACTCATCCTACTTGCCTCTATGACTGTTTTTATAATAGATCCACCCCATTTTCCGATTTTTACATAGAGGCTCTAAGTTAATGTAGGGTCTTTTTATTTGTAGAAAGACAGGCAAAACACACTTTTATGAATTTAGATTACAATGCTCCCTTTTAAGTGCCAATAGTGAAAAGTGGGGCTTGTATGGGTTCTTTTCTAAATTAAGTCGGCACCTCATGAGTTCTATGCACACAAAAGTTTTAATATAAGTATGGGGCTTCTATAGGTTTCTCAAATTAGAAGTCATTTTTGATCTGTAAGCATTCATAGACCTCACTCAGTTTTCGGATGGTCTGAGAAGAGTTAAATTTGAATTTTGTTTATTAAACTAGTTACAATCACCACCATAATTCTAGATTGAGAAATTAAGGTTCGTTTTACGATGAATTCGGCTTGGGATGAATTCAGAGGAGCTGCTCCTGCAAGCCCAAAAAAGATATGTAATGAAATAGATTCGGTTGCAGACTCTGACCAGAGGTATCAGAACTTTCAAGGAAATGATGAATGCTGTGTTAATGTCAATACAAGTAAAGAGCCAGAAGATGAATGGCAAAAGTCTTTACAGCTTCAGACTAATGTACCCAAAAGTGAGATTTTGTTCTTTTTTATTGGATAAGTTGCATTACTTGTTTTTCTTATATTTTTCTCCATTGGGCTGGTATGGTTATAAAAATTGTCTGCTGAATTTTGAAAAAAATATAAAAAGGTTATCATTGAGTTGGGTAATTGATATTACTACTTTGAAGTTTGTAATTTATAGAAGGCAATCATATCAGATAAATAAAAAATGTGAAATCGATTTTGTGGATGATATAAAATCTTTCGATACATAACATTTTTATGATCTTATAGACAAAACTCCTGAACTGAAATCAAGAAACCAAAGAATTTTGTGTTTCTGAGAAAAAGGTTGAGTCTAATACATCATACTGATCAGTTCATCTTTTGGAAAATTTGGTAAAATATGTTGAGTTGATGTCCTTTATATCAGTGGTTCATATTCCTTCATTAATGATGTTGTATGTGGGCAAGTTTGTGTTAGTTGAATTTATGTTGATAATTTGTTGCAGTGGTTTTGAAGGAAAGTGATCCCCATAGAATAAGGCAGAGGGAGAAGCAAATTGAGTATGGGAAGAATACTTTGGGCTATAAACGCTATGTTGAAATGGTACCCAGGTATGCATTTCATTCTTCTGCAACATGTTTTCTTAAGTGGTGGCATCTCGATTGCTCTTGCCATTTTAGTGAGTAATAACTTCATTATCTCGAAATGGAATATTTATGCAAATTCTAACTTGATTCAATTCAGATCAATAATTTTTCCTTGACCTCACAAATCAGATTGTCAACTAGATTAGGATTAGATTTGTAGTTAATTTTGAGTATTGGTGACATACCACACAGTTTAAAGATTAATTTATATGCAAATTTGGAACATTTACCTATGAATATAAACTTGGATAAATTGCAGCAATCACCCCTTCATGAATAACACATAGATATGATCCCCCACTTTCTGCTACCTTCATTATTCACTGGATGAACACTACCACCATCAGATGTTTCAAAGCTGAAGTTGATTTTCAAACAAGACTTGAATCAGGGTTTCAGTACTTTAATTTTAGATTTATAGGGTTAATTAAGTAGAAATAAAAAAATAAAATGATTGATCAATATGTGTCCTTCTCTTTGCTTAAGCTCTCTTAAATAGATTTTTTTTCCAAAAGACATAATTTTTCAAAAAAAATTCATGATATTTGAGAGGAATTATTTAAAATAATCTTTAATTATAATAGACCTTCTTATTTTGCCGATATTTCGGTGGTCAAGTCACTTGGTTGTACAGCCACCAGGGTACAAATCTTCGCTGGGCCAAAGTGCCGCAGGCCTTGTGCCTTCGCTGGGCTATTGTGCTCGCAGGTAATTTTAATCCCATTTCTTATTTTATATTTTAACTTTACTTGAGGCCCTCTTTATTATAATTTTAATCCCATTTCTTTAGTGTAAAATTTGCAAGACCCACATAAAATGTATGATGGGTGTTTTGAGTTTTATCTTAGTTTAATTTTGAAGAGAAGACATTACATCCATGAAATCTAGAATTCTTTGACATCATTTTGTAATTTTGACAATCATATTTCAACACTATTGGTTGGGTTTTCCTAATCTCAACATCTTGCAACAATTTTCTCAACCATATAAATTCTTTCATGACATGACAAGATGATATGTATTTTGACTTTACATTTGAAACAAAAATCATCAGCTATTTTTTACTTATGCATGAAACTACACCTCCACTCAAAATGAAGTAGTAAGTTGACATTGATCTTTAGTCACCAATATTACTTCTTGATCTACATCACAACATCTAATTCTTTTGAACTCCTAATAAATGTAACCCCATACTTAACTATTTGTTAAAGGTATGCAACAAAGCTTTTGAGAGCTACCCATTGTCAAGGTCTAGGACTGCTTACATATTAGTTTACTTCACTTACATCTAATTCATTTTGGTATGGAACAATAGTCATATAATTTTGCTATCATGCCTTGGAGATTCGTTTTCTAGCTTCCATTGGAGTACCTGTTGGTTTGCAATTATCCATCTCTCTTTTTTTTTTTCTGAAAATATGAACTTGTTAGTCTCTAAAAAATTATTGCCTCTAAAAAGAATGAATGCCTAGACAATAACAATTTTTATCATAATTGTACATCTCAATTTGACAGCTAATTTAAAATTAAATAAGTCTATAAAATTTACCTAGTGAAAATTACTACTTTCACCAACATGATTAATGTAAACATTTAAATTATCATTCTAATGGAGATTTCCTTCATACTAGAGGAACCATTGAAATTGCTCATACCATGATCTCAAAGGATTGTTTTAGTTTGTCCAATATCTTCTACAATTTGTGCACTAATTACTTTTTTTCTTGTATGTAAAATTTATATTGATTCATATAAAGTCCCTCCTCTAGAGGCTCATTTAAATATGATATTTTTATATGTACTTGATGAACATAAAAATCCAATACTAATACAATTACTAATGAAAATTTGATATTTTGATCATAAGTAAAGGCTATAAAATTTTCTTTTGCTCTTCTTCTTTTATTTGCCCTTATTTGCATCAAAAAGAGGGCTATATGAGTCTTAGTATTGAATGATGCATCATTCCTTCTCACTTCCTCTCTGAGTAGTCCTAATACTATTTTCCACAAGTCCAAACTAGATTGAGTGCTTATTACTACTACTAATCCTAAATAGGATTTTGGCAAACTACCAAGGATTGCCTTAACATCATCTTATTTTATAATAAATGATCCAAAAGTTGTCAATTGATTTTTGAGAGATTTAATTTACTTTTTATATACTATATGATTCTTACATTTAATTACCCAAAACATTTTTTTCATATATACAATCTTGTATTCACATCCTTTGATTGATGGAATTGAATGTATTGATCCCAAGCTTCTATTATTGTTTTTGACCCACTTACATGTAAGACCACATTATCCCTTAAACTCAAATAAAATAAATCTTACTTTTCCTCTCATTTATTGATCAAATTCGCATCTTAGGTCTAGGTTTAATGTCAACCACTTCAACTATCTTGAGCAAGTTTTTACTTGACAAAAAATATCGCCATTCTGAACTTCCACAAATAAAATCCAACACCATAACAATGTTTCACAAGTCTTCGAGGATATGTTTCTCTTTGTCTTCTACTTCTATAATTTCAAAAGAATACTCATTAAGAGACATGATATTTCTGCAGTTCATATGAATAATTATGAATGTTTTTGGTAATAACTATGTGAATATTTATTTACTCGTGCACACAAAAAAACTCATAAAATTATTTCCAAAAACATACTCAATCAAAATACTTAATATTACATGAATCCAATACCATATAAACAAATTACAGAAATATTATCACAAGACTTCCAAAAACATGTAAATAAAAGAATAACTATAAAAATGTACAGATAAAAAATAATTATATAATAAAAATCAAACAAACAAAAGGTTGTAATAAATGCAAATCCTATCCTAAATAGATGCTTGGAGTTGTGTGTTTTTTTCCTCTTTTACTTCTCCTAAATAAGTCATACATATAAAATCTTGTTTACAGGGAGCAGAGAAAGAAACATGACCCTCACACACCAGATGTGAAGCAAGTCTGTAGCAAGCGCAGTTGGGATGGCCAGATACAAAAATGGAGGCGCCTCCTTCATCATTATGATCCTCCCCACGATCATAATGACCAAAAACATGGGCTCTTTCTGGTGGGCAGCAGGAAACATGATAATCTCGAATATCATGACACAAACTTTGGGACAGTTGAGTCTAAGAAGAAATCTCAGAGTGCTATAGAATTGCTCCAATTATACCAAGACTGGGTTGCAAGGAAACCTTAACTTACTAGGCTAGACTTTTGGATCTCTGTGTTTTATATCTCTGGAATTTCTTCTTGTAGGTTGATTTACACCATGCGATTATAAAAACATTTTACATTCAGAGATTTGAGATAAAAGGGGTGTTGAAGACTTATAATGGAATATACTTTTGTGTGCATCTGTGATTTTCTAAAGTTTTTAATATTATGTAAAATCTCTTAGTGTTTGGGTGGAATACTAGAAAGGTCAGTTATCTTTTGAAGGCTGTCAACAAATAGATTTGTCAGCAAATTCTTTGATTAAGAATAAAGGTGGGTTTTTGAAAGAATTTATTTATATTCTATAATTTTTGGTTTTAATTTGGCTGAATGTGCATGTTTGTTAATTATGTCTCAAGGTCTGTTTTTTTGTTAATTCTCAAGGACTAGTAATATTTAAAAATTCTTTGACGAGAAGCTGGATTGTAAGGCTAATTTCTCTTAGGGCGACCCTTTCACTAGACTAACTTTATGGTTGTGGAAATGATCAAAGACAACACTCTTTAGTCATGCAAATGTTCTAGAATGATGGGATGCAAAATTAAAATCCTTTAGTGTTCCAAAGTGAAATGTTCCTAGAATCATGCTACTTGTAATGTGTGATTTTTCAATGAATAATCAATGATAGTGATTCCACATTGGATGCCTTTACTACTAAATGAATAAGATGTAATCATGTAAACATGTACTAAGTTGGTTCATAATGTCTTGTGGGCTAGGTAGGAGTTGGTACACATTTAAAATTTGAATTTCGATCAAATCCATGGGGTGCAATATCAATCTTGTATATTGTGGGATTGAACTAGGACAAGAAAATGTTAATTTGGGAATAGGCAATGAGTATATGTGAGTGAATGTACAATTAGCTGCAATATGGAAGTATGTGTAGAAAAGGTCAAATATGTGGAATATGTGTAAAATAAGGAGGGAATGTGTAGAAAAGGTCAAATATGTGGAATATGTGTAAAACAAGGAGGGGTAATAGATCTAGGAAAGAGCCAACTTTGCACAAGAGCACATCATTTATTGAAATGTAATTCTATTAGGCCATTCAATCAAAATGAGCCTAAAACTAAATGGGAATTCGCATAGGTATGCAAATTTCACCATTACATTTAGCCCCCACCTTGAGATGCATGTGAATCCTAAAATGATCATGTGTCTCAAAGTATGTGAGATCTCAAACAAATGCATGTAAAACAAATATTTAGATATAAAAGAATATCAAGTTCCAAGTAAAGTAATGGGTCCCACTAGATATCATCATGCTTGTTCATCCTTCAACATCTATGCTCCATGGAAACCTAAAAAATAATGAAAATATATGTAATGAGAAGATTTTATTTTTATGCAAGTAAATATAAGAACAAGTGTAAGTTGAATTATCTATGATCATAAGAAAGAGGAAGAGAGTAGGGTTAGAAAAAATATTCTTGTACACGAAGTCCTTTATGGTGGTGCTTTTCCTAGTGTAGTATTTGTAAGATGACATGGCATATTGGGTGTTGCCAAGTCGTTTGATAATGTTCCATTTGAACATGATGAAAACTCTATATATTGATACCTCTAATTATTGCAAGCTCAACAGAGGAGTGTTAGTGATAGGATGCATACTTCCTTCCATTGGTTGTGTCCATCAAATGCAAATAATTAGAGAAGGGGAAAAAAGTACATGAAATATAAATGCAAGTTGTGTGGAAAATGTGTATCATTGTAAAGTAAAAATTAGTGTAATGAATGCATCTTGTAACAATTAAGTAAAGAATCAAGGTATAATATTGTCCCCATTAAGGAAAAATTAGATGGTAATATGGCCCTCAATGACCATAAACACCTATGTATGTGTTGGATGTTGTGGTTGTGTTGCTGATATGTGGTTGTCATTGATGTCAACACTATTAGCATTATTGTATTGAAGGCTATATATGTCGAGGATATTGAGAAAGTTGTTAAAGGAAGAGTTGCAGGATGCCAGTGGAATAGTGAAGGTCATGAAGGTGTCTTGTTCTGTACGTTGAAGATTAGTTGTTGTGGACTAAAGGGTTTATTACTGAGAGTATCTAGTTCATCTACTGGAAGTTTTAGAGGTCCGCGTGAAGATTTGATCATGCTATGAACAATTGTGTTCTGATAGTATTTCTGTGGGTTATGTCAGTGTTCTCGATTGAAGTCTATGTGATTTTGGTAATTTCTATTGCTGCAGATGATTCTTTGTTAGTTCTTGTTGTTTGTGGATGCTTCTAGATCATTCTATATCCTTGTTGTATGTTCGCGTTGATCGGTGTGCTTGTGGTTGAATATTTTTCTCGGTATGTTCAGGTTTTCATGTTCTTGGCCGACATGATGGTTGTAACGTGTTGTGGATGCTTGAAGATTTAAATTTGAATGTTTGGCGCACTCAAAGATATTGTTTTGGGTCTCATCATAATATTAGCCGACAGTGTTTGATTCACATTAAAATTTATTTGTAAATTTGGGCCGACATTGTAAATATGTTTTATATTTTTGGCCGACTAAGTTGTTGATGTATTTCATGTTGCGGATATATAAGAGTGGTTGTCTGAGTGAAGTTAGTGTGTGCGTGAGAGAGAAAAGGAAAGCCAGAGAAAGAGAAAGTGCACAAACATTGATCAAATCATTCAATTGTAGAGCAGAGTGAGAAGAAGGTTGAGCGAAGTGTGAAGAAGGTTTTTTGTGCTTAACTGGAACTGTAATCAGGTTTGTGTAGAAGCTATTTTCTCAATTCACACCCTATGGATCTAATCCAAATTGCTATGTATTGTTGGGCAGTGAGCCCTCTTGTATTTGAGTAGTGAGCTTTAGGAAGTGTGCTTGAATGCATGTGCATTCCCATTATTATTCTCATTATACTTTTAACAGGGTATAATATTGTGGACTAACATCCATCATGGTTTTTTCCCTAACAGGGTTTCAACGTAAAAAATATTAGTGTTCTATGTGCTTTTGATGTGTTGATTGTTCATAGTTTATTGTTCATTCATCAGATCTGAGATTAAGTTAAGTAAAGTCTGAAAAGTTTAATATTCTGTGACAACTGATTCACCCCCCCTCTTAGTTGGCTATCCTTGTTTTGCCAACAATATGTACACAAGAGACTAGTACAGGTATATGCGCCCATTGTGGCATCTATGTGTATGACCACATATTGGTTGGGGTAAGGTAATGATTCGTTAGTGGTGAGAAAAATCTATGTGCATGACACAATAGGTAATACCATGTGACCAATAATGTGGTGAAGGTTATGATGTCCCTAATGTGACTCCTCAAGGATGAGCACACAATAAAACAAGGCATGATGGCCCATAGTGTAATATGCTAGTGAGATAAGGAACAATGAATGATGTGGGAATATGTAATTGATCATATTGATGTGTAAATAACAATCCTTTAAAATAAGGTATATATGGCCCTCAATGCCTGGGTGGCATTGCCATAATTAGAAATAGATAACTGTATCAATAGATAAGTGTACAAATGCATATCTTAGTAAGGCATGATCATGAAATTTATTGTAAACTCATTTTCCTCCAATTCAAGAAAGACGACATGATTAAACTCAAAAATGAAATAGGGTGGGAAAAGACAAAGATCAATAAATAACTAGTATGTGTAGTGGTCAACAATATTATTATCAAAGATGTATAATGAACTAACCTATTTTTTATAGAATGGATAGGGAAATGGTACCCATGCTAATTTGAGAAGTAATTTTGAAAGGTCCTATCTAGTTGGGTCAGAATTTTTCCATGGAGCTCTTTTTTATCATTTGGATTATCAAGGTTTGCACAAAGTATCAAATCACCTAATTGGAAGTCATTTTTCATTTTTCATATTTATTTTTTAGTTTTTGTTGGTATACTCAGATTATCTAATGTGTTTACTTTCCATTCATCAAGTGTCTCAAGATCTTACAAATGATGTTCTTAATATTTATAATCATCAATGATATCATGAAGGGAAACATGTATTGATAGAATCTCAAGCTTGTGTGACATGATAGCTTCTATAGCATTTACTTATGATTAAGGTGTAAATATCATAGGGGTGCGAATTCTCATACAATATGTAGATACTATGGGGATACAATTTGTATGTCAAATTGTACCATGTTTTTCAACCTTTTTTCCATACTTAGATTTATTTAATTGTTCTATTCATGGCCTTAACTTATCCATTTCCATATGGATAATATGGGGTAGAGAACCTTTCTTGAATTTGGAATTTCTCTATTAATTTATTGATCTCTTTATTCTTAACTAATGTTTTGTTAGTAATATTTGTGGATGTTTTTGATAAAGGAAAAAATGGGTTTTACAGGGACCTGAAACCACAGAGAATACAGATAATAAAAAGATTAAGCGTTAATGAATCCAAAACAGAAAGGATGCTAAAAGAAAAGAGCCAAGAGAGCACAACAGCTCCCAACCCAAGACCATCAAGGGCCACCAAAAAATCCCAACCAAAAGACCAACAACAGAAACAACCCACAACTATCCTAAGGAGTTTAGAGCATCAACAACCTCAACTTCAAGATTGTGCATGTCTTGGGTACACTTTTTCAGAGCCTGAAGCATCTGAGGCGTAGGAGGCACCTTCCTCTTCAGATTAGCTCTCGTCCTCTTCAAAATTCCAGTGTCCTCAATCCTGCTTTTGTCCTTTTCAGCTTCCAAATCCACGATCAAAGATCCCTGTTGTGTGTTTTCCAGATTCTCAGTCATAGCCTTGATGATAATGGCATTATGTTTTGCCATTCTGTGGTTGTGCTCCATAATAGTTTTCATGGTGTCTTTTATTTTACCAATTTCTGCTTCCAGGCACTTAACCTTACCGTAATATTTGTGGATGTTGCCTAGAGGTAAGATTGCCTATTATTTAAATTTATACATTTTAGCCAACATAGTGACTTTAGAGGTATGAATTTCACCCCATTTTTAAAATGGTTTATGTTTGTAACATTTTGTGAAGATACGTTGTTCACATGAAGTTAGCGCAAATTTTCCACCAAATCAAGTCACCAAGTAGAGAAAGGCCATGGCGAAGTATATGAGTGAAGTTTGTGGGTAAGTGCATATTTTAAGTTACTATATTTTTTGGCATGTTGTACAATTTTAATCAAAGTCATATGAATCATTTTCATTTATCTTTAGTAGTATAATATGTGATATATTTTAAACAATTAACTTAGCATTGTCCTCCATGTATTCCATCATGGGTCTCTTGGGGAGAAACCCATTTATTTTAATCATTTAGTAATCTAAGAATTATACCATTAAATCTAAGTCAATAAAGAACCCATGCAATAAAAAGGTACTTGGAAACTAATTTACAAATACATATGTGGGTATTCTTAGAACATTGGGGTGGAAATACTCTCAAGTTGAGGTAAACATATACGTCATGGAACTAGTCCTCACGATTGAGTCTAACACAAACCATGCAACATGTATCATGACCCACATATTATTTTAATCTAATAATAACCAACATAAAGTGAGGGCTATCATCATCCATTTTCATTGATACGATAAAAACTATCCATGACATCAACATGATAGCTATATTTTATTGGTATGACATTTACAATAAAAGTGTTAAAAGAATATAGCAATTATAATGATAAATCATTGTATTGTGTTGATTTTTTATCTTTAGTCAAGTATACTTAACCACTCTTTGTCTAGCCACACGTTAATATTTTCCTTGTATATCAATAGATCTAATTTTCAAGGAAATGGTGGCACACACCAGCATGATCAATGCTTCATATTTAGTCACATAATATTTTAAAAAGGAAAATCAAGGAAAAATGAGAGGGGCATTAGGTAACACTTGGGAGGTATAAAAAACACTCTCAGCCAAGAAAATAGTTTAGGAGGAAGAAGAATTAACATGCAATATATGTTCATAAAAAAATAGTGTTTTAGTAGGTTCATGATCAAGGAATAGTTCGATAACTAGCTAATCAACAATTACTTGTTCTTTTATGTGACAATTTTTTTAGCTGGGAGGACAAATATTTGTTGATAATTAAGCCTTGGCATTTAGATTTCAGCCCTGTTTCTGAAACTTTCAACAAGATCCTGATTTGGGTGCGGTTGCCTAATCTTCCCCTCCACCTTTGGTCTGACCCTCTTCTGGAGGAAGTGGGTGATACCCTTGGTGATTTTTTGTTGGTGGATGAAGAATCATCTGACATTTTTCATTCCACCTTTGCCCGCATATTGGTTGAAATTTATGTTTCAAAAGGGCTACCTGCTGAGGTTTTACTTAATTCCTCTAAGGGTTCTTGGGTCCAAGCTTTGGATTATGAAGGGATTCCCTTTCGGTGTAGAAGATGTTTTAAAAAGCTATGACGGCTACATGGTGGAAAGGCGCTTCTCAACAACATTATACGGTTGAGAAGAAATCTAATCAACCCAAGAGTTTTTCTGAGGTTGTTGCTTCGGATTCTCAGGGTCTTGGGGCATCCCCTCCGAATGTCTCAAATGGTGGGGCTATTGAGGCTTCCCCTATTTAGCAAGAGATTGGATCTTAGGCTGCCATTCCTGGTGCTAGTTCTACGATGACCAATTCTGGTGGCTCTTTATATATGTCAATGTCTGCACGAAGGAATAGTGATGAAATCTCTGAGACAAAGGCTGCAGGCATTCATCTTCAAGAAAATTGTGGGCTGGCTTGGCATGATAAGGCAGCGCGTGTGGAAGAAGGCTGGATTACTGTTAAGGGTACGAAAAAATCCTCTAGGCCTTCTTTTGACATGACTCTTCGCTCCCACAAGAGTAGTTCTAAATGTAAATCTTGACGGGTCTTGTTTGGGAGCTGGTTTTTGGTTGGCTGCAGGCTGTTCTTTCTGTAGCCTTGTTCTTGTTTGTAAAGGGTTTCAGGTCCCTTCAAAACCTGTTTTTACTCGAATAAAAAACAATTACTTGTTCTTTAATAATTTTTGGGAGATAAATTTAAGATTAAAATATAGAATTAATATCATCCAATAATCAAAATAACAAAATATTAGTTTTTGACATGTATTTGAAAGGATATTTGTAATGATATGTGTTGGCACCTACAAAATTTGAATGGGTTTGTAATGCTTTATATTGTCTCTTTATGCTCCCCATCATTTTTGGCTAATCTGAGAAATTTCATTGTTGTATCATTCTCATGTCCCTTATGTGGTTGCATTCTACTTGTGCAAGTTAATAGTATGTGAACTTGCACACTAATAAAATAATAATATGGAAAATTTTATTTAGGTTGTCGGGTCTCCCAAATGATGCCAAAGTGAAATTCTCTTTGGAAATGTTACCATTTTGCTGGTTTAAGTTGATGGGTTGCCAACTTACACACATAGTAGTAATAATTTATTAACTCACAATGTTGTAAAGGTCTTGAATAAAATTTCTCAATCACCTCTTACTACGAAATGGATAAAATTTTCTAGAAATAACACCATTATATTGGATTCTAAAATCACAACTCACATTCCTAGTGGAATAAATTTTCTATAGAGATAAGGAAATTTCATTCTAAATAGGGAATTGATCAATCCATCAAAAAAATGTGACTGATTTAAGGCTAATTGTTGAGAGTAGATAATCTTGTTTTCACATTAAGCTTATCTAGACCTATGAGAGTGTTTCAAGAGGCATTTGTTAATAGGATTTACTCACAATTAAAGATAGAAAAACTAAAATTGCTATAGTAGAATAAAATATACACTTGGACCCAAGTGTTGTTACTATACCAAAGACTAACCTACTACAAAAAAATCTATTAGGATGATAAATAAAGCATTACACAAGTACAAGATGAGGGTATAAAAACACAATTCTTTAGGATAACAACTATTATGGCTCACTTTAGATGCTTGCCTAGATGAATCAATGAATCATAAGGTGCATAAAAATTACTATCCTACTCCTAAAATACTAGTGAAATATGTCCTTATATTTTGAGTATAAGGTTGATCATAAACTACAAGGACTAGTGCCTTATTGGGTTATAGATTTATGATATACCAAGAGAAACGACACATTAAAATCAGACTAAAATATCATATTTGTATATGTACATACATAAGAGATATAGTATCAAACAACCAAACATACTTAATAATTCCTTTCCAAACTCCAAAAATCTATATGCCAAAAAGAAGAGACAATTAAACAAAGATAACAATGATTTACAATACCTTGAAAATAATAGTCTTTATTATAATCATATAAATAAATGTGGCAAGAGGAAATCTTATGCTAAAATGCATGTTACAATTCATCACATAGAAGTTCCCCTATTTATATCTATAAAAGGCCAAGAAAACATTTATTTACAAACACCAATTATAAATCTATGAACTTCTTATGATTTATAAAATGTGCTTCTATATGGGAGATTAAACTTGTAGGACTTTAAACCCTGGATGATTCTCAACACTTGCACTCACATGGAAATGTAGAAATGACCAACTATTTGTTTAGAAAATAAACATATATAACAAGTTGTTTGGTTGCCTAGTTGCTTGTGGGATTTTTGACATAAAATACTCGATGATAAATGTGGCATGAAAGACATGTGAAATCCTAGGAAATCCATGATATGGATGATCTATAATAGGAATGAAAATCGTCATTAAGTGGAATTCAATCACTACTGTCATGGTTAATTGGGCTTATTCATCACCGCAATTTAAATTGCATGTATATTTGCACTCGAAGAATAAAAAATGGTTATTTTTGGTAGGAAGTCCTCTTGGAGTAGTTACAAGAGTCAAATCTACTCATTAATGAAAATTTGGAAAGATTTGGTGATAGAGGTAATCTAGAAGAAATGGAAAAAAATGATGCATAGTAGATGTGAGGTTTCACTTTAGGATTGGATGTTAAGACATGACATTACTATGGAAGTGCAAAAGTCCATCAAAACTTTGAAAAATAATGAAATGAGAAAATGAAGCACTTTGGGAGAAATACTTGATCTTGCTGAAAAACTAGAGGTTAGGATAGGACATTGGAACGAAAGTCTAGAAGACCATCAAAACTATGTTAATGGATGAAAATGAGTGTTTTGAGGATGTGGGAAAACATGTAGGGAAAGGATGTAGAACTAGAAACAAGAACATATTGTTAGCCAAAACGAACTCTCATGATAGAAAGGAGTGACAAAACCATTGGGTAAATTTGTGGGAATAAATTACTGAAGACACTAATAGAAGTGAAGGTGGATTTGAAGGAAGTTTGAATGTTCAAAAGTACAATAGGATTCTACAAAAAGGAATAGGGTGTAATGAAGGAAATGAATGGACAACTAGAGATCAAGGAGTTTAGAGGTAGAGGGGAAATAAAATAGTTTATTAGAAACTTACAATTTTACAAAAGATAAAGTGGGAAAGGAGAGAAAAATAACTAGAGGTTAGGATTCTTGGAGGTGAAATAGATGAAGAAAGACATCTATTAGAAATTTTCAATTTAACAAAGTGGAAAAAAGAACAAGGATGAAAGGTAGAACTTTAATAGAGGTTGGGAGATTTGGACATGGACAAGGACTGGAAGAAGTTTGGATGACCTCTACAAGCCCACAAGAGAGAAAAATAGAAGGAAGTAAGGTTAATGAGAATCAAGAGTGGAGAAAAAATAGAGGTCAGGAGGAAGAAGGGAATGAAGAAGGGAATGAGAATAAGTTTAGATAAACCCCACAAATTCACAAAGAACATGAAACTTGATTAGAAGTTAGGAATAGGAGAATGTGGGGATGTAAAAGAAGATGGGAGGTTGAGCCATGTAAAATAGATGAAAGAAGTCTAGATAAACTCTAGACATCCATAAAAGGAAAAGGGGGAAAGAAGAAAGAGGTTGGGAGGTCAAGAGGTTAAGAGAAAGAAGAATTCTAGACATCCATTGAAAAACCAAAAAATAGGGAATAAAGTAATTTTTTCAGTTGTAGAATAGAGTCGAGCAGGAAGACTAGATTCGGCTGAAGTTGCAGAATTGGAGGGAGCAATAATCTCTGCAGGGAAAGAACGCAAGGTAATTTGTTTTGCAGAGGAAAGAAATAAAATTAAGTTCTGTTCTGATATCCATGTTTGTCTTTTTAGGTTTCGATTCTGTCACGTGATCATCTTTATCTTTTTGTGCATAACCGATTACTGTCACATTGCTTTGTGAATGTTTGGCTTGGTGGAGACTGTCGTTAATTGTTGCTAGAAGTCCCTGTCATATAATTTACTGGTAAGGTTGCTATCAATGTAGGACTAGTGGCCATGACAAGAGGTATACAACCAGAAGAATTCTAGTAATAAAAAAATGAGGAAAATGACCAAAACCTTACGACACTTGGAAAATTTTGGATTTTTTACAACTTCTAGCAACTGATAAGAACATGGGTGATGATGAAGAGCAATAATTAGGCAACTTTTACCAAGGAGGACCATTTAAACATTTCTTATATTAGTTATATCTAATAAAAAATTGAGGCAGGTAATGCACAAGGGGGTTGAGACTCAAGCAAATTCTTGCACTATTTGATTGGGTTGTAATAGTAGTGAAACAATAGAAATGTGTATTTGGGTCACATTTTTCATCATACATGTCTCAAAATAACATATCACAAAAGAAATAGGTGGATGATATATATAACAAACTCAAATGTTAATTATGTGTTCTTAGCTTTCATATATTCACTACTATCTTTCCCTCTAGACATAGTTTCAATTTTATGTAGATTTTGCATTAGTGTATCTAGGGTGGAGGAAGGAACAATAAAAAGAGAGGTTTGAGAACTAAGTAGATGACTATATATAGATGTTATGTCTTAAAAGGGAGGTCGGGGAGGAGAGGTGGAACGAGGTATGAAGGTATATATGGGAATATATGAAGATATGTAATGGGGTGAGAACAAAATGACAAAGGGGGGAATAGAATGTTGAATGGGATGGGAAGAGGCCATGATGAAAATAGGGATGCCCTAGGGAAGACAATAGGAACAATGGTTGTGGTACGGATAATGGAAGTGGTAGGTGCTATGGAAGTATTACCTATGAAGTAGTAATGGGTTGAGAATGAGACTTGGATATGAGAAATATATATGGGAGGAAGGTATAATGAGAGACCATATTGAGGAATAAAATTAGGTTAAGGATGGGAAGAGGCTACACTATCAGATAAGATAATGATAAAAGTAGGCATTGTCATGGATAGAAGGAGGATTTTATATACACAAGGTGCTAAGGAGGACAACTTTCACACTTGAATATTGATCTCTTACCCAAATGGTTTGTTAATGAGTAAGCTATAAATCATATAGGCCAATTATGTAGGACTCTTAACATTAGCTATATCATCAAGTTATTTTGCAAAGTCTTATTGAGCCACATGTTCCAATAATCATATTTATTCTTTTCACACTCACCAATGTGAAGAATAATTATATAAATAGTAGGGATATTTATGGGGATACTATTTGCAATGGATTGATCCATGTGAGGATTTAAGTGTGCACTCCCTTTGTAAAGGGATATCAGGTGGAAGAGACTTTGGAATGCAATTAATAGTCAAAACCCTATAGGATAAAATTATGGATAGAAATGACTTAAGGGTGGATTAAATGATTAGACAATAATTAAATATGAAACAAAAATAGAATATAACCCATAAGGATAACACAAGGGTCTATAGGATGAGTAATAAGTTCTAAGTAGTCGTAAGAAAAAAACCTAAAACAAGTAGAGCCATGAATGATCACATAAAAGTATAATTTTAAACCCTAATCACATCAAGAAATAAAACAATTGAAAGAATAAGTATAAAAACTAAAATGTAGAAAGTAATGGGGGTGTAGGATACATCAATTTCACTAGAAAAATGTGATGAAAAATGTATCACACAAATAATCTAGGCTAAACCAATCAATAAGCACTAATCAACCTAGATTAAATTAGAGTTGGCATAGATAATTACAATAAATATAGAATAATAGTGTGATGGTTAGTAGTACTAAGCTCTAAAACTAATGATGAAAGAAAGGTGCGAAAGTAGTATACAAGTGTTCAATTTTTCCTTGCTAAGTAATTAATTATTGTTGTATGATGGTTGTCTTAGGCTTTCTACCATCTTAGAAAACTCTTCAATTCATTTGCACAATGATTTTGATCTATCATGTAAATTTGATAAGCGGTACATGGATTTGGTCTAATAAAATATGTGCTTGAAAAATTATTTATCTTCGTCTTCTAGATTTAGCTAAACTTGTCAAGATGGTGTCTAAGGACACCATTTATGAATATTTGAATCTAATTGGTGAATAAGTTCTCCTATGTCAAACCTCTTTGTTAGCCCAAGTTAATTGTGATGAGTGATATCAAAAGGAAATCATATATATACATCTATATGGCTCATAAGATGATGATGTGCTTCTAATTTTTTGTTGCCTTTAAGAAATCCAAGATATACTCTTATTGTTGTACTACATAATTGCATGTAATTTCTCTTCTATTAAATTAAGTGTGCATGGAATGTCTCTAATATCATGACATAACAACATTTTGCGCATACATGTATTAATTCAACTCATAATAGTTAGCGGAAGTGAGGAAGAAGAGGTAGAACTTGAATTTGATAATTTGAATTTTGGGTCTTTCCCATGCAGCTTGAGATTGAATGAGACTAATTCCAAGCCATTGAAAAATGAACCCTAAAGTAAAAGATTACTCTTAAGATAGGAGGTGAATGTATGGAAGTGAGAATAAAAGTGCTGACAAATACATAAAAAATAGTACAACAAAATCAATGTAAATAAGATTTTGATCATATATTAAGATTAATATAAGAATATATTACTTATCAATATAAATGTTCCCATGAAAATGAAAATAAAACTAAATAGAAAACGACATTCTAATCCGCATCCCTTTGGTGAGTTTCCTAGATGCTAATTCAACTTTCAGTTTTATACAAAGCCATAAATAAAATACCTCACAATTTATCATAGTGACTCAAGCATGCATGGTCTTCAATAATTATTCCAGGTTAGTTGAAATGTTCTACATGAGAATCAATCTCCCATACTTTTGGTGTCAGTTTAAGCATAACATTTTATTAACCTGTCTTTTTCTTATGCAATTTCAAATATAATCAATATCATCATTTCCTGAACAAAAAATTACTAAGATTTTGAGTACCTGCAATTTATCCAGGAAAGGAAAGTCACTACTGCCCACTTCAATTATCTACGACTGACTATCCATGCAAATTCTGACAAGGACAACAATCACAACTGCAGTAAGAGTTTCAGTTCCTATATCGAGGGCCATTGATTGGAGCTCATGATTTATATGTTTTATCAGTTTTCAGTTCCTATATTCAGCATGATGGTGAAGGCTATGTTGTTTACAATGATAACAGCATTGCTGGCCATGGGGGCTTCTCCCCAGGAACATGAATACCCCTGTGAAAATGGTATTCTATCAACTGCTGCACAGATTTTACAGTTATGCATGAATTCAAGTGTCCCTTCACGAAATTGTTGTGCTAAAATCTCCAAGATTGAAGGGTACCCTGGCTGTGTGTGTGCAATGCTGCAATCTCCTCTCCTTTATCAACTCCACTTCGATCCTGCTATTGCTGTTGCACTACCACAAAGATGTCTTGTGGATGAATCTAACCATACTATTTGTGGGTATGTGTGTTTTCTTTTGAAATTTTACTGCTAGTTTTTTTGGGGGAAAATATGTACTTATTGCTGCAGCCTTTTTGAATTCCCTGTGCAGCGACGTGGGTTGTGGACAAACAATCCATAGCTTGGATATCTGGTTCCAGTTGAAACAGTTGTTGGTCATGTTGAGCATTTTTTTATTGAATTCTGTGCCAGTTGTGGACTGGGGATGAATGATTTGTTTTATTAATATTGAACAGGTTAGGAATGACTTTTACAGAAGCCCATATTTTTTTGTTTGAAAACTTTCATTACTGGTTTATGGCTTTAAGCTTCTTATGGATGGACTGGGTATGAATATAATGAGTTTACTCTTCTGATATTATGTTTTTGATTAAAGGGTAAAGAAGTTTTACAGAGATTTTTAAATGGAGTTACAGTAAAATGTCTGTAAAAGAACAGTTGATATAAGTGAAATATTGTTTATGAATATTTTTAGTAAGCTTTTAAAAATAATGAATATTACTATCATCATAATCAGATAAATGTCTCATAGTAATTAGTCTTTGTATTGCACTATAGTTGGAAGTATAATTAATGGTAATAAGTTAAAGAATCAGTAAATGTTGATTGGTCTAATTTTTTTGTTCTATTTTTAAAAAATATGAACTCAAACAAAAATAGTCTTATTATTGTATGGACTAAAAAGATGAAATCTGACTTGTTTAATAGCTTTCTAAATATGGTTATAATTATAACCATTCTTAATGAAAAGCTCCATTAGATATAAAAACTCTTAATCAATGTTATGTTTATTACATATTTTCAAACATAAAATATTTGGACTTGCTCATATATAATCTCTAACTACTTATTTAAGATAATTTGAAACTTGTACTCAAATCTTATGTAAATACCAAATAAGAATATTCAATCTTTTAATGAGTTTGAATGCTCATTTATTTTAAGCATGTCTTTTCAAATCTATCAATTAGATTTTATGAAACTATTTTCTTGTGATATATGAACGCCTCATTTAACTTTTGAATATAAATATGGGATAAATTAACTAAATTATAAATACATGGCAATCTAAATATACAATAAATCATTTCTTTGAGAGTGATAAATTATTATTATCAACTTATCTTATAGAATCATATGCCTCAACATGACCTCGATACAATAGCCCTAAACATAAATTCACTTTATTTTACATTCTGGGGTTAGATATTGATGACCATTTACAGATTTTTCATGTTTAAAACTATAAAGTGTATTTTTAAATTCTATTTTCATGTTGGAAACATGCTTTAATGCAACACTTAACAAAAAGATAAAAGGTACAATTAAGTACATTTGAATACTAGTGTGGAGTTTCCTAGCTAATAGCACAAATATTGCATATGTGCAAATGAAAAATGATTTTTTAATTTAGTTAACTTAGTTATAAATTTTGGATAATGTTTTGTCTAAATAGATAAATAGTGAAATATGTTATTTTTGTATTTATGTGGTGCAGGAGCACCCTTGATGCAATTTTAAGTTATATTGTGAAACTTTGGTTTTTGCTTTGTTTTGGATTTATTGATGTAAATAAGGTCATTTGAGACCATCCTAAGTGGTTTAGGACCATTTTTGGTCATTTGGTGAAAATTAGACAAATATTGTAAAAATTGTAAAAGTTGCTCAAGAAAGTTGTCAAGCAACTTGTCAAAAAGAGTCATTAAGGTGTTTTGTCAACAAACTAATCAAAAGGTGGTTGCAAATAGTTGTTTTTGGTTGGAAATGTATAAATACACCCTCCAAAACTTGAATTGGGGGTTGGAGACATTGTTCTTGAAGTTTGATGAATGGAAGCCTCAAATTTTGTGTGCATTTTCTGATTCTTACATTGTTTTCACGCTGAAGTTGTGCATTGCATGGCCTGGTATGGCCTCATATCAATGAGTATAATATATGGATGGAAAAATATTTGTTTCTAGTTTACGATTATTTTTGTCTCATTGAATTTTATTGAGTTTTGTGGGAGATATGGCTATTTTGGTGAGACTGCGCTATTCTAACAATATTGTGCAGAATTTGCAGTCTGGAAAACGTGATGATACGGATTGTACAGTCCATATTTTGATCTGAAATCAATTGGATTTTTTTTCCATGTGAATATAATTTAATTTTCTTCAAGTCTCATCAAATTTCATTAAGATTTGAATAAGTTATGACCATTTTTGTGAGGGCAAGTTTGAATCCTACCTAGGGTTTGTAGTTTTGGGAAAAATGCAATAAATTTATTTTCCACCGTTGGATCTTCATAAAAAATTGAGAAAAAGTCTATAATTATTCTATCTTAAATCTCACCGAAGCGATTGGATTCATTATTTTTTTTGTGAAAGTTATTAATGACAGTTCGTTGCATTAAACTGTAGGCTGTCATGACAATGTTTCCAATATGATTTAGAATGCACTTAATCATTGCTTGTGATGAATCAATTTATGAAAGTTGTCAAGTGAACCAAGTTTGTTTCATTTTTTTCATTGTTGATGATTTCTCAGTTATGTTATTGTAAAGTAAGCCAAGAATGCCTAAGAGAAAGAATTTTGTATCATTGCTTTGAATGATTGGTTGAGTTGAATTGTGATCCTCCTAGCTTTGCATCATTATGTGAAGATAATGCATATATCTTTTGAATGGATTAGTAGGTTTTCACTTAAAAAATATTGACATTGTTTTAGAATGCATGAGCTATGAGTTTCTATTTGTGTAAAGATGACATGTAGTGTTTGTACTTATCCCCAAAATGAAAACTTATTAGTATACCTTTGTAGGCTATAAATATGAATAAACTATTACAAATGGATCATATAATATAGAAACATAACATATAAATTGAAGTTAATAATGACAAATAGAATTTTAAGAAGATGACATGCACATTTTTTTACAAAAACATGCTACATACATTTTATTAAGATGACATGCAAATTTTTCACTTCCCCCCAAAATAACTAGCATGGTGTTAGTTTGTATAAGCTACAAATATAAAAAAATAGAGTACCAATGGATTGCTGAAAAATGTGTCTCAACCTTGCTCCTAATGTTAAAAGTATAAAAAGTGTAATTTTTGGGCTATAGAGTTGGTTTTTGGGTAAAATAAATATTCTCAATTATTTGGCATCACCATTGCATAGATATCTTTGAGTGTTTCAAAAAATTTCTTTAAAATGGGCCCAATTACCCCATCAAATCAAAATGTATGACCTTTGAAAGTCTACATAGGAAATGAAAAAAAGTATACCCTCAGAATGGAGGATGGTGGGTCCGTGACTGAAAATCTAAATTCTTTCAATATTGGAGGAAAGGATCATTGCATGACTTTGCTATGTTCTTTTCTAGGTTCATGGGGTCACCTTGTTATGGAAATTGGGAGCACTACCATAAATTTCAAGATGTATGATGTTGTATCTTTGATTTTTGAAGAAATGAGAAAGAAGAGTTATGAGTTGGATAAGGAGGCCCTAATGGTTCATGAAAGATCCAAAGAGAAAGATAAGAAGAAGGATAGGAAGAAAGATAAGTCTAGATCTAGATCCCACGGGAGATCCAAATATCTTGGTAAGTCTAAGGAAAAATGTTAGAACCATGATAAATCTATACATCTAAGAAGAGAATTTAAGGAGGAGGAGGAGGAGAAGAAATTAGATTATGATAATGAGTTTGAGAGACCCTCGTAGGATGAAGGTGATGCTTTTTTTTTCTGCCTTGTTTACTAATGCATCAAAAGGTGTATGGTTGATAAAATTTGGTGCCTTTTTCCACATGATCTCACATAAAAGGTTGGTTTAAAAAATCTAAATAATATGATGAAAGGGAGATTTATCTTGGAGATGATTCTCATATAAAGATTGTTGACCATGGTATGGTTTTGATTTGATTCCCCAATGAATGAGTGAAGGGTAGCAATGGTGTACTATATATCCTTAGTTTGATGCAAAACTTAATTTCTATAAATATACTAAATGATGTGGGTGTGTAGGTTTTTTTCAAGTAGAGGTTGCAATATGGTTAGAAGAGTTATGGTTCTTGCTAAGGGTTCATATTGGAATTATTTTTTATCTAGATTCATGCATGGTTTAGTGTTCTTAAATTATTACAGTAAAGAGATCTACAAAATATTCACCTTCACCATTTGAACTAGCAAAAATAGGTGTGTTGTGTCTACTTCTTTTGATGGTCATTCTTTGTGGGTACCTAAGATTGCTCAAGCCTTGTAATTCATTTATTAGCATAAAAAAATAATGTTATTGTGCCAAATGGTGGTTCACATAGGTGAGAAGGGCTTAAGGAACCTACAAAATAAAAGTCATGTTGAAGGGTTAAATGGTTGTCATCTTGAATTTTATTTTTGTGAATATTGTGTATATGGAAAATAAAATATTTCATGTTTAGTTTTACTCTAGTTCTTATAAATTATCTGGGGTGTTGGATTTAATTCATTTATATGTATTATGCCTTGTTAATATGTGTGTGTGTGTGTGTGTGTGTGGTGTAGGAGCACCCTTGATGCAATTTTAAGCTATATTGTGAAACTTTGGTTTTTGCTTTGTTTTGGATTTATTGATGTAAATAAGGTCATTTGAGACCATACTAAGTGGTTTAGGACAATTTTTGGTCATTTGGTGAAATTCAGGCAAATATTATAAAAATTGTAAAAGTTGCTCAAAAAAGTTGTCAAGCAACTTGTCAAAAAGTGTCATTAATGTGTTTTGTCAACAAACTAATCAAAATTTTGTTGCAAATAGTTGGTTTTGATTGTAAATGTATAAGGACACCCTTCAAAACTCGAATTTTGGGTTGGATACATTGTTTTTTGAAGTTTGGTGAATGAAAACCTCAATTTTGTGTGTATTTTCTGATTTTTACATTGTTTTCAGGCTGAAGTTGTGCATTGTACGGCCTGGTATGGCCTCATATCAAGGAGTATAATATATGGATGGGAATATATTTGTTTATAGTTTACAATTATTTTTGTCTCATTGAATCTCATTGAGTTGTGTGGGAGTTATGATCATTTTGGTGAGACTAACCTATTCTAACAATATTGTGCAGAAATTGCAGTCTAAAAAATGTAATGGTACGAAATGTATAGTACATATTTTGATCTAAAAAAAATTGGATTTATTTACCATGTGAATATAATTTCATTTGATTCAAGTCTCATCAAATTTCATTAAGATTTGAGTAAGTTATGACCATTTTTGTGAGGGAAGGTCTGAACCCTACCTAGGGTTTGCAGTTTTGGGAAAAATGCTATAACTTTCTTTTCCACTGTTGGATATTCATAAAAATTGGAGGAAAATTATATAATTATGTTATATTCAATCTCACCTAATCGATTGGATTCATTATTTGTTTTTTGAAAGTTATAAATGACAGTTTGTTGCATTAAACTGTAGGCTGCCATGGCAATGTTTCCAATGTGATCTAGAATGCATTTAATCATTGTTTGAGATGAATCAGTTTATGAAAGTTGTCAAGTGAATCAAGTTTGTTGTATTGTTTTTATTTTTGCTGATGTAGCAATGTTTCACCTATGTCAATTTGTGCTAAGTGAAGGTTTCTATGCATCAAATTGGTATTAGAGCCTGAAGATCTGGGCAAGATAAGTTTTGAGAGTTTGTGTATTGTCTTTTTGCAAGTTGAAGGAAGAACCTGTATGCCAAAAGAATAGGTAGTGACGAAAAGGAGAGGAAACCTAGGTGAGGTATCATGAAGACAAGGAGAAGCAAGGTGAACAAGACTTTCTTGAGAAAGAAAAATGGAGATGTTGAGAAGATTTGTTCGTGGAGACTTGGAGAGTAAGGATGCACCAAGCAAGAAAAAGGATAAAGTGGCATATCAAGAAGATCATTCAGAGGAGAAGAAGGAAAAAGATGACAACAACAAGAATGGATGAGTTGCAAGATATGTTGAAAATAAGGGTGTTAGAAGCATCTGAAGAGACAAACAAATCTTGTGTTTTTGAAACTAAGTGTTTGTGTGAGTATGTGTTTACAGGTGCAGCAGATGAAAATGAAGATGGAAAAGGGTATGAAGAAAAAGAAGAAGTGAATGCTGATTGTTATGCACAATATGGTGAAAAATATGAGGTAATGGTTGTACTTTCTGATTTTATGGATGATGTATATGCTAACATATTGTGTTTGAATGATAAAGATGAAGACATAGATGGTGGTACTGAGACATATGAACGGGAACTCAAATTTTGGTACCTTGAAGTTGAGAAGATGCTCAGTAAGAGATGGTACAAGAAGAAGAAAAAGGATCTAGGGAAATTTGTAGAGATGAAGGACAAGTTTCTAAAGAATTGGAAGACCAAAAAGTGAGAGAAAACCTACACTCAAGTGGACTTGAGTTTTTCTTCCCTTTGGGAGTATGGTGCAAGAGCACCCTTGATGCAATTTTAAGCTATATTGTGAAACTTTGGTTTTTTCTTTGTTTTGGATTTATTGATGTAAATAAGGTCATTTGAGACCATTCTAAGTGGTTTAGGACTATTTTTGGTCATTTGGTGAAATTTAGGCAAATATTATAAAAATTGTAAAAGTTGCTAAAAAAAGTTGTTAAACAACTTGTCAAAAAGTGTCATTAAGGTGTTTTGTCAACAAACTAATCAAAAGGTGGTTGCAAGTAGTTATTTTTGGTTTTAAATGTATAAGGACACCCTCAAAAATTTTAATTGGGGGTTGGATACATTATTTTTGAAGTTTGGTGAATGAAAACCTCAATTTTGTGTGCATTTTCTGATTCTTACATTGTTTTCAGGCTGAAGTTGTGCATTGTACAATCTGGTATAGCCTCATATCAAGGATTATAATATATGGATGGGAAGATATTTGTTTCTAGTTTACAATTATTTTTGTCTCATTGAATTTCATTGAGTTTTGTGGGAGTTATGATCATTTTGGTGAGACTGCCCTATTCTAACAATATTGTGCATAAATTACAATCTAAATAACGTGATGGTACAGAATGTACAGTCCATATTTTGATTTGAAACCAATTGTATGTTATTACCATGTGAATATAATTTCATTTTCTTCAAGTCTCATCAAATTTAATTAACATTTGAATAAGTTATGACCATTTTTGTGAGGGCAGGTCTGAACCCTACCTAGGGTTTACAGTTTTGGGAAAACTGCAATAACTTTCTTTTCCACCATTGGATCTTCATAAAAATTGGAGGAAAAGTCTATAATTATGTTATCTTCAATCTCACTAAAGTGATTGAAAGTTATTAATGTGATGCAGGAACATCCAGGGTGTAAGAGCAATCTTGCATCACCCCAAAAAAAAATTGTTTCTTTTCAATGAGGGCTAAATTTGGTAGGGTTACTATTTTGGTAAGTTTGCATTTATGCATAGTTGGAAATGAATCTTACACAGACCTACAGAATGGTAAATTGAAGCCAGTAGTGAAAAAATCACTTCAATACCATTTTTCATTTGACAGATTAAAATTTTAATTTTCGAAAATCCTAGTAAAAATCTTCGGAGTCAATTTTGAGGCACTTAGAGGCTCCGGATGGGCTTGAAAATTGGTGGAAAAAAAAATAGTTGACCTTTAGGCCCTAAATTTTGGCACAACATTTCTCGTGACCTTTCCGAAAAGGTATTATAATAGAAAATTCGATGGTCGGATAAGAAGTTATGACCGTGCGAAGTTGTAACACCAAAATTAATAAAATTTCAAAATATCTTCCTGAGGAAGTTACACTTTCCAGAAGATTCTAGGGCGGTTACACTTTCCAGAAGATTCTAGGGTGGTTACACCTTCCAAATAAAGGATGAAAAGGAGGCTAGAGTAGAGGAGATGGTGGCTCCGATTTGCAGATTTGCAAATTTATGTAATCAGAAAGCCCATGTTATGACAAATATAATGTTGTAATTTCACTTTCATTTCGGTGATAATAGATAGTATTTGCTTTCCTTCTAGAATTTTTTTTGTGTCATTATCTGTTGTTTTTGTGAATTTTATATTGTAAGGGGAGTACCCTTCATCATAATGACAGTTCGTTGCATTAAACTGTAGGCTGCCATGGCAATGTTTCCAATGTGATCTAGAATGCACTTAATCATTGTTTGAGATGAATCAGTTTATAAAAGTTGTCAAGTGAATCAAGTTTGTTGCATTTTTTTTCATTGTTGGTGATGCATCATTTTTTCACCTATGCTATAGTAGAAAGACTCCCATAAACTCAATTTTACTTGACTAAGAGAACCTACAACTACACAAAACCAGTGCAATCTCCTAAGGTCTGCAGATTTTCAGATTGTGCATTCACTTCATGAACATACAATTGAACTAAGTTGCAACAATGAAATAAAAAATCCCAAGCTAACTTTACACAACAATTTGTCATCAACAAGTGCCAAAAGTATGGGCTAGGAATCCATCAAATACCATAACAACATTCACCTTTAAATTCGTTCAATAAACTACAAGCTAAATCTAATGTGGAAGTTGAATCATGCATGCAAAATGAGCAATCTCAAAGAAAACACCGAAATTCATGCAATGCTTCCTTCTATTACTACAAAATTCCCTTTACACCAATTCACCAACACTTAAAAATGAGGAGAAAGCCCCTATTTATAGTTTTCCAAAGCCCAAATGAATGGCTAGGATTTAATTACAATGAGTGGCTCAGATTCAATACAAGTTAGGGTTTCACCTACCCCCAATATTTCACAATTTTAAATAGGCTATTTTGTCCTCTTCCTTATTTTGTCTTGTAGCCTATTTTGTCATCTAGTGACCCTGGCACTGCAACAGTTTTGTCTTGTAGTGGTTGTCATCCCTACTGCAACTGAAACTATCAAAGTCTGCCCTTTGTTTGATGTGTTCACAACATTATTTTAGACAATCAAATGAATCTTCTTGCAGATTTGTGTTACTGAAAAACATACACGTTGCTCCTGATGTAGTGTCCCTCCAGTTTAGACATACTGTTAGTTTTGATTCTGTTTGTTAGATTACTTTGATACTATGTTTCTTTTCAGAGGAGATTCTAGATACTATGCTGTTTGGATTTTGCGGATGATACATTGACATCCTGGTTATTTGATTATGTTGGTTCGATGATGCTATGATAGTTTCATTCATGATATAGCTTATTGGTTATGATTATTGCTTATGTTATCATGTTGATATGATTGATTTTGCTCGTTTGTGTCGGTGGATAAGACAGTGTAGCATTACTCATTCGTGAGTACCCTGCTACGCTGCAATTCTTATTCACGGTGTGTTTTCTAACATGAAATTATATATATATATATATATATACATGTTTTTAACCTTGATGTTTTCCTGCAGACACAGGTACCGGGTAACAGCTCCACCTGCTTGTCAGGTCTGAGTGTACCCTAATCCATTATAAATATGTTGTCGGAGGTATTGACAGGTCCGTTTTAACCATCGTTCGTTTTCGAACGAGTATCTCTGTGTTTCCCTGTGTAGCCCAATTTGTCTTGTCATGTTCAAATGTATATTGTTTTGTGTTTACGTATTTATTATCGATTTTATTAAAGGTTTATTTATGTTTATGCCAACGTTTGTGATTTAATTTATTAAGTTAGATTAAATATGTTGTTGAATTTATCAGTGAAAGTTAATTCCTTGCAATGCTTTTTATTAAAATAATATTATTGCTATTTTAATTGTGCAAATTGAATTGTGTTAAATAGATATTTTTAAAGCAAGATATTTTAGATGAGTTACGAATCTCTGATTCCCTGTTAAAGGTTTGTTCTGATATTTTAAGGAGTTGAACTAAATGAGTTATTTACAATGCAAATTGATTTGCCAGTTAAGTTTGGTGATTGAAAGTGGAATTGCATGAATTTATTTATTTTTTTTGGATTTTTTTGGGAATTTGTGCATTCACGGGAAGATTTCATACGGTAGCAGTTTTCAGCAGCTTGGATTTACGACAATTGTTTTCAGAAGAATTTTTCTTTAAAAATTTTATTCACAAGCGTGTTTGAAGTTGGTTTGATTGGAATTTCACTGTCGAAGTCTGGGAAATTGATAGAGGAATCAGCAAAAGGTTTTAAGTGCGTTTCAACCCGATTTTCAGAATAACCAGGTTTTCTTCTTTTTAAGTTTTTTTTTGTAATATTTCATCTTCGAATGCTTGGAAAGATTGATGATGTGTTAAACCTGCAAATTAAACAGAAAATTGTTAGATTCTGCAATCAAATGAAATAGAAAATACAGAAAACTAATGGTGCTATAGTTCTAGAAATTATAAATTATGTATATATGTATCCTGAAACAGATTTAAATTTTCCATTATTGAACCAGATCTTGAGAAATTTATGTTTCTTTTTGAAAACTATTATTTTGTCAAGATACAAAAACTCTTTCCTTATACCACTTGTAAGCGGACATATAATTGTATTAGGAATAAATAACCTTGAGCTGAGCGATACAAATTTGATTTGGTTATAAATCTTTCAGTAAAATATTAAATCTCTTCCTTTACCGGTATCCTATCCTTCTTACGCCATAACCATGTATCAATATTGATGATGCTATACGTATCTGTTATATATATTATATCTACCTTTGTACCCGTGCAGAAGTAAATTAGATCTGTTGTTTTTCAAGCTGGAGAATTATACCATGAACTGGTATGGTTTTCTTAAGCATTCCATCTTGGTCTTACTGCGCCAGAGGTCTCCTGTCTAGTACCTGCTATTTAGACATAAACAATGTAAAAATACATATTCTAACGCCAGAATAGTTACTACCTTTAAGTCTTGCATGACAGACTTTAGTTTTGTTTATATTTGTACTCTAATCTGTTCATTTTTAAAATCATCATGGCGGATCTCTATTCTTTTAATAATAAACTTGATCATTAAAATCTTTGTGTATTATCAATTTAGATACTATTCATCAGATGTCTGCTATAATCTACTTTCTAATTTCCTTGAGAGGCGTTGGAATTATCTGTATAACAGATAGGACATTTATGTACACACCAGAGAGGATTCCCTCTTTTATATATGGCATAGATCTCTTATTATGGCGCAGGTTTTCTGCTTGAAAATCGATGTCAGTCATCTGTATGAGACCATCTGGAGATTGCTGCGTCCCACTTTCTCTGATATTCCTGTAATATTTATTACTGCACCCTTCTATTTATCTCTGATCTTAAATTATACCATAGTTTTGTTTTCTACTGCGAGAATCCTCAATGGTTTCATGAATATCCGTAAAATTTTATGCATGCTGTGTAAAGATAGATGACATCAGATGCATACTCAACTGATTCTTTCACAAATATCTTTTGCATGAAAGGAAATCCATGTATCAGTGTATGCGCTTTTTATTCTACCAGTGAAAACACGAAACTAGTTGTTAATCTTTGACTTAGTTACAAGTCATCATATTGAAAATTACGGTGGAAGATTCTTTATGACAAATCAATCTTTATGTTTAAAATCTTTCGAATATTAGAAAAAGAACAAGCAAAAATAATAGTTGGATTTAAGCCTATAGTATCTTAAGTTAGAATTTATATTATATCTTATAATTTTTAAGTAAATAATTCCATTATACAAAGTATTTATGTTGTTATAATAATATAGTATTAGAAAAAGCTATATTTGAAAGTGTTTGTAAAACAATAACATTTATAGTTTATATAAAGTATACTCGTTATTTAATGAAATTTATTAAACCTCAATTTGAGAGTGTATTCACACAACTTTGAAATGATTATTTTTATTTCGTTAAAAGAAGTTAAATAAGATTTATATTGTAAATTTGGTACACTTAAATTTGTGACATTCTCAAAAAGTTTGTTTATTAGAAAATTGCAATTTCACTGAGAATGATTAAGTGAAACTATTGGCTGCGAAAGTATCCTTGATGCAAGTGACGATTACTTTATTTGTTTAAAAGTTAAGAAAGAGAAAAAGAGTTGTTAAGTGTTTGATGTATTGGTTATATTGTTCAAATTACAACTGTTGTACGTGGGGAATATAGCTTCGTATTATTTTGTGGTTTTTGAAGTGACAACCTAGAGATGGTGATTTGCCTCTAGTGAAGGATGAAAACATTCTAGTTTTGATTTCTGTGCTTGATAGCATCCCCTAGACTGATTTTAAGTTGTCATGTTATAGAGAGAGTGGCTTACGTTAGGGGCCGAAATCCTATAGTGATTGTCTGGGTAACCTAACGTAGGTGTGTTAATTAAGTGATAACCTAACTAATATTTTAGGGGTTGGGTAGTTTTAAACTCTAAATCAGATAATGGTATGCCTCGCCTACTTCTTAACGCTCATTTAGGTTGAGAAAAGGCTGAGAAGGCCTGGAATGGCAAGTCGCCATCTTGTCCTCTTGAAAGATGTAACGATGCCGCATTAGTCTGTATAGGGGCCGGGAATCGGTAGAGACTGCCAGGGTAACTCTTGGTGAGGGCCGGTAGTCTAGGAAGATTCACCAGGGTAACCTATCCCGACAATGCGATGACACTCTCTTAGTCTATATCATGATGGTGTTCTTTTGTTGAGATTTCATTTTAGTGTGACTTGATACTATGATTTCATCCGTTCTGATTTGTAAACGTTATGTCGTAATGTGAATTGTAAACCCAGTATACGTGATGTTCTGTTTGCTTTGTTTGTGGACCTGTCAGTATCTCCTAGCACGGAGGGAGTGGGCCTTTGGGTTCCACGTGGTCGGGAGGTAACCGTGCTACACCTATCGTATAATTTTCTTGCAGATGATCCTAAGCTCTCAGCAGATTCCAGTTACTACTTTGTTCGTGACTGATGATGCAGAGCCTGTTCGTGGAGTATGTTCCAGATATCAGATGAACACTATATGTTTTGTAAACTTACCTCTGGTATAAAAGTGTATTGATTGTATCACCTTTGATGTATAGAGATTCTTTGAAATCTCGCTTTGTGTAAAATTGACATTTGGGATATTTTATTTGTATTTAAATTTTATAAACTGAATATTACATGAAATCAAATTTGTACTTTTGTAATGATCAATGTGTTTAGTTTACTTGTTAAGTTATATTACAACATCTTGGTAAACTTTATAACATATGTATGAACAATAAAAAAAATATTCTGTTAACTTTGTACTTGTTCTTTGTTTAATGTAACTAAGTCGGGGCGTTACACCTGATCCTGGTGAACGACTCCTAGTAGATCATGATCATTTGGTGGAAGATAAAATAGCCTCCCCCCTGCTCCTTGTTCAAAAGCATTTCTCAACTGGGTATTGCCTGACATAGATTCTTAAACGAGATTATTTAATCAGGTAGAACTCCCCTTGATGTCAATATTTAGATAAGCGGCTCCTTTGGTGGTCGCAATCACTTTTTGAGCATAGCAAAATCTACGCCTTTAGCATGGTTCCATGAATCCTACACACAAGAGGTGCAGTAAGTTCTTTCACACGTAAATCAAGGTAAATGTTAGTCAAATCTTACAAACTCATTGTTAGATACATCCATGCATCATTAAAAGATCATAGTTTCATCATTGTTCCACATTTTGAGCTCATTCAGACCATAAACATAAATGCGGGTTCAGGGGTGCGGGTTTCCCCTAGGTCGGAAGTCTTTCGAAGCAGCAAGGAGTAGGATGGCACTGAGGCCATGAAGACCTGCAGGAAGCCACCCGCAACAAAAAGTTCTGCATGGTGAACTTGGCGATCAAATTCCATGTGAGGTGCTTTGGCACGTGCAAAGATCAATTTTAAGGCACTTGAAGTTACCAGGTTAAGCTCGATGCATTTTTGGGTTTGAGGCATGCAGGTGTAGGGAGGTCGAAGGATGATTAGAGTGTCCTCCGTTAAGCAACAAAATTTAGAGCACGACAACCCACAAGCGAAAGTCTGCACTGTGGGACCCACAAGTGCCTCAGACATTAAGGGCTATGTGCAAAAGTTTGACCAATTTAGGAGATACAGGAGGGAGCTACCAGGACGCCATCATATGTTTTCCATTAGAAATGGTGTTGGAGGGATGGCGGTCCGCTTAGGCAGAACCACATCAAGCTTGAGGACCTGGCGTGTGTGCTAGCAACTTTTAAATTTGGGCAAGGGAAAAGCCCCTTGCGGAACCTGCCATGTAGAAGGACGGGGGTGTAAGGATGTTAGGGAATGAAAATGGGGAAACAACCTTTTGACTTAGTCGCTTTGGGAAAACTAGGGACAATGATGAAAGGGAAAATCTCCCAAGGAATGATTAAGTAAGGGTGGAAGTGGGTCATGAGACACTTGGAGTCAGATGAAGCTTTGATGCTCTTGCGGGTTTGAATGATGCAGGTGTTGTGAGGTGGAAAAGCGTTAAAGCTCGACCATTAAGTGACGATGTTCAAGAGATGGTGACCCACATGTGAAGCTCCACAAACCCACAACTCTTAGCAATTTTGAGTTTTTCCAAATTAAGCACATGGAAGATACATTAGAAGGGTGCCTAGATCTATTCCTCAATGATTTGGCCCTTTTTGAAAAATGCAGAAATCTAGAATGCGGAAGCCGGATGGTCTGTTGCCTTAAAAATGACATCGAGCACATGGAAACCCATGGAAGACGACGACCCGCAAAGAAATTCCCATGGACGACGATGGAGGGATGATGACCTACAAAGAAATTCCCACCAATGGCGATGGAGGGATGGCGACCAGCAATCAAATTCTCACAGACGACGACAAAGGGATGGTGGCTTGCAAAGAAATTCCCGCAATTTCCCAAAACTCAACGAAACCTTGGCAGTTCACTTAGGCATCACACAAACATCCCAAATCCATAGGCAACTTGTCCCCAAATTCAAAAAATGAAGGAAAACGTGAAGCAAGTGAGCAGGGACCAAGTCAGCAAGAGCAAGGAAAAAGCAAAAAAAAGGGGGTCCCTACCTTCGGTGGGGCGTGTGTGCAAAATATGCACAACTATGACATGCCCATCTAATTGAGCCTATCACATGTCTGAGGATGGCTTATGAGGAGGTACACATGGAGATAGTACAGAGGGTCACTAACCTCACCATTATGTCTAGCCAGTGGGATCAACATTCGATGGGGCTTCACACTGTACTAGTCGAGTGAGACTAGGTTGTGACAAGGGTAGAGAGCTCCACAAAAGCACATGATGCCTTGTAGAGCTAACTTGATGACCTCGGTCGAAAAGAAGAGGCGGTGAGGCCAACAACTAAACCTTGAGTGCAACAACTTTAGGAGGAGCTATGACAAGCTTGTGAGTGAGAGGCTCGGCTTTGGGAGGAGGCAACCAAGTTATGAGGAGAGATATCAAGACTATAGGTGAGTATGTCAATGTCACGGTCACATCAGTCACGATTCATGGCATCAGTTCACCCTCCACCTCTGCCACCTCCAATTCCAGAGGGCTCGAGGAGCCATCCACCGAGGGGCTAGAGGCCCATTTTGCATATGCTATATTTTGTACATGGATTATATTATTTTGTATAACATTATTTTGATGTATAGAAACATACATATATATAGTCACTATATTTTTATATAGTGGTGCAATACATGTACATGAAATTTTTATAAATGTGATATTTTGTGCAACATCATGGTGTTCTTTATGTGTATGCTTACTTTCATGTATGGTTATGTGATGGTTTTATGTTTATGGATGTATATTTAGATTGGATGCTATCATGATCTAATAAACACACATTGGATGTATGTTAATTAAATTTAATGATGATCTAATTGCCTAACCAAAAGAATTAATTAAGTACAATGCATGGATACACAACATAATAAAATACATGTATATATAAAATCCTAATTAAAGAAACTGATTACATACACATGTTATATCATAACACAAAATAAAAGATAATGTGTTAAATGAATTAATATCATAGCATAATGAACTACAATCCCTGGGGGATGAGCATCATGTGTATACCACATAGACACTATGCATAGTATCGACAAAGGTGTATTATGTTGACATGTTCTTTTAGAGGCATTCCATCCATAGATGACAGTCCATAAGCACCATAACCATACATGAAGATGATTATGTAAGGGCCTATCCAATTAGGGCTAAATTTACCCTTTTGATTAGGTGATGTATTTGCATTCCTCTTATTCTCATAGAGAACGAGGTCACCTACCTTGAAAGGTCAAGAAAGAACACCTTGATTAAAATGTTTAGAAGAATTTTTTTGATAAGCTTGGAGGTGTTCGAGGGCTTGCAATTGGAACTCATTGAGCAACTCAAGCTAATACAAATGATCAACATAGTAAGTGTCATCATCAATCAAAACTTTAAGGGAAACTCACAAAGATGGAGTTTCCAACTCTAAAGGCATGATAGCCTCCACACCATACACAAGGTTGTATGGGGTTGTACTAATAGCCATACGAACACTCATGTGATAAGCCCATAACGTGTAGTTAATTGAGTATGCCAATCTGTACCATGTTTATTCACTATTTTTCAAAGAATTAGCTCAAGAGTTTTATTAGATGCTTCAACTTGACCATTAGACTGAGGATAGTATGGTGTAGAAAAATGATATTGAATATGAAACTTTTCCAGGAATTGCTTCACCTCTTTGTTCTTAAATGAAGTACCATTTTCAGAAATAAGGGCAGAAGGAAATTTGAAACATGCAATAATATTATTTAGAAGAAAGCTATATATTGCTTCAGCGTTCATGGATCGAAGTGGAACAACTTTAACCCATTTCATAAAGTAATTAGTAGCGGTAATGATGAAGGTATGTACTTTAGAAGAATGAGGTGATAATTTTCCAATAATATCCAACCCCCATTTCGCAAATGGCCAAGGAGAGGTCTAATTTTGAAGCTCTTGAGCAGGAGCTTGAATGAGATTACTATTTTGTTGACATTGTAGACACTTCTTGAAAAAGGAAAAGGAGTCTTTATCCATTGTTTTTCAAAAGTATCCCGTATGAATCAGTTTTTGTACTAAGGATTTACCACCAAAAATATCCACCCATAAAGCCCGAATGGGCTTCTTGAAGGGAAAGTGGTATTTCCACCTTAGTGAGACACTGAAGGAGAAGACCATTATAAGATTTTTTATAAAGAACATTGGATAATATAATATATCATACTAGAAGTTTTCTTATCCAAGTGTGATCATTTTTAGTCACATCATCATGAAAATTTCCAATTTTAAGATAATTATAATTGTGAGAATACTATTCCCCCAAGTCTACATGAGCACACACTAGAACATCAGGTTCAAGTTGATCTAAGAAAACAAGAGAGTGGAGAATGTAAACCACAAAGTGGTATTATTTTATGCCATCGTCTAAAGACACAAGGGAGGTTGTACTCGCCGTTTTATCTGTGTGTTGATTCTCTCTCCTATTAACACTATCTATTATAAAAGAAGAGAAACAATTAAGAAAGGATAAGGCTAAATCTCGATATTGAGATATCTTATTCTGCTTAGCCTAATACGTTCTTGCAATTTGGTTTACAATAAGTTCAAAATCACCATGGATGTGAAGATATTTAATGTTTAAAGCCATTGCGGCACACAAGCTAGCAATAAGGGCTTCATACAAGTAGCGATGTTGTTAGTACACTTGAATTCCAATTAAAAGGATAGAGGAACTATCTTTTCTTTAGGTGAGACTAAAACTACACCTATGCTTGAGCCAACTTGACACCTCGATCCATTGAAATACATCTCCCATACAAGTTCATGGTTTGTTGCAAAAAGGTCTTCATCTAGAAATAAGTCTAGATTAGGGAAGGAGTGAGATGAGGGATCTTCTTCCAATTGATTGACAACAACTTGAAATTTGATTGCTTTCTGAGTTACAAACTTACTGTTGAACTCAAAGAGAAACATTACTCATTTTTCCAACTTTCTCGAAAGATTGGTTATCGTAAACAAATGCTTAAGAAGAAGATCACTTTTCACAATGACATGGGTTTCAACATGACAAAGATAATGTTGTAACTTTCGTGTTGCAAAAATGAGAGAAAGGCATTGTTTCTCCATGGTAGAATAATGAGTTTCATAATCAACTAAAATATAGATGATGTAATAGATCGCTCTTTCTTTACCACCATCATCATGTTGAGCTAACAAAGCTGTTAAGGCATGAGGTGATGCAAAGATATAAAGCAAAAAGGGTCTATCTTGCACAGTTGGCATTAAGATAGGAGGATTGGATAAGTAACTCTTGATTGACTCAAAATTTTTTTTGCACACATCATCCCATCAGAAGTAGACATCTTTCTTCAACAAACACATGAAGGGAAGGATACGATCAACCAACTAAGATACAAATCTATGAATTTCCTGAATCTTCCCCTGCAAACTACGTAGTTGAGAGATGTTCTTAGGAGGAGGCATGTTAACAATCACAACAATCTTATTTGTATCGACTTCGATTCCACGGTGGGAGTCGATAAATCCTTAAAGCTTGTTGGCATCAACACCGAAGACATACTTAAGAGGATTCAGTCTCATATTATAGAGTTGAAGTCTTTCAAAGATAAGATGAATATTTTCAACATGATCTTGACGAGTTGTAGACTTAGCCAAAATGTCATCCACGTATTCTTCTAAAATCTTGTGAATGAAATCATGAAAGATAAGTCATCACTCGTTGGTAAGTTTCTACCGCATTCTTTAACCTAGTTGACATGACTACATAATAGAAGGTACCCCAAGGGGTAGTGAAGGTTGTCTTATACCGATCTTTTGGGTTAATATGAATCTGATTATAGACCAAGAATCCATCCATGAAGGACAATAAGGCATGGCCTGTAGTCGAGTCTACAATCATATCAATATTAGGCAACAAAAAATCATCCTTAAGAGAAGCCTTATTGAGATCATGAAATTCAATGCAAATGGGAATATGACCATTAGGCTTGTTGACAACAATAATATTTGATATCCAAGGCGAATATTCAATAGGACGGATAAAGCTAGCTTTTAAAAGCTTCTCTATCTCAGTCTTGACTAATAAGGCGACCTTGGGATTCATCTTTCAAATCTTTTTTTTTAACAGGCTTAGCATCGGGACATAGAATGATATTGTGAACCACTAAAAATTCATCAATACCAGGCATGTCCTTGTATGATCAAGCGAAGATATCACTTGGATGAGTATGTAACAAATAAAAATGTTGTTTAGATTCTTTTGAAGAAAGGAATTTTCCAATCATAATTACCTTTTTAGAAGATTTAGGATCCATGAGAACATCATTAGTATCCCCTTTGAGGAGAGTACTATGGTCTTTAGGATGGGAAATAGGAACATCACCATCCACATTAGACAAAGGTTCCCTCTCACATTCACAACGAATTCTCCAAAGTATGCTTGTATTTTCAAGTGATACATGAATCATCACTTATGGTGATAAGAAGGTAGATGAGAGTAGGCACCTAAGAATTCTTCTAGTGCTTCCTTCAAAAAGAAGACATATAAAGGAACTTAGTTAGAGTCCACCTTACTTTCAATCAATTTAGGATGAACTAAAATGAGAGGCTCAACAAAAATCATGTTGACACTCCATCATGGTTTCTGCCTAGATTGTTCATGAGGGCAACCAAGCCCCAAGTTATGCTTACGGGGTATACATTTTATAGGGACTTGAATATCTTTCTCATTACGCCCACAACCCTTACATCCATAACCATACTTAGAGAGAAGTCTAAAGCTAGGGCTGTAATGTGTTTGAAAATATTGAGAAGGAGGAGGATCTACATAGAGAGCATCATTCCAACAATGGTGATCATACTCCTTTGTAGGGTCATAATCATCCTTCTTGACAGGAATGCAAACATCATCTTAACAGAATCATGATCATCTTCCTCAGTAGGGGAAAATCATTCTCTTGAGCGAGAGCATGATCATTTTCCTCAATGGGAGGATAATCAACTTTCTTAACAGAGGTATATGATACTCTAGGAATGTCAAGATGCATAGGATCAATTTATACTCTTTAATGAAAGATTTGGTAAAGTCCAAGGACCCCCATTCATCACCTAAGCATGCATTTATTTCAGAAGAAGAAATGGAAGGTTTATACTCACAATTCTTTGCTTTGGGATGATCTTTTTTAGAGACATCCATCTTAGATCAATGCAAGCACTGCCGAGAAGGATGTCAACATATTAGAAGACAATGAAGGAATGCAATTCTTAAGAGTAGAAGAAATCGAGGCCTGACTAGCGGCTTCCATTTCATAAAGGTGTATAGCATCAGGGTCAACCTTGATTGTAATTACTTTGTTATTAGCAACATGAAAAATAGATGTTACAACCGCCAAAGCGTGAATCCAGGGTCTTCCCAAGAGAATCTTGTAAGGTAAAGGTCTTGACATAACATAAACCAAGGTGGGTACGATAACGAGTCCCAACCTCAAAGGAAAGATTATCATGCCTAGGGATTTTTGACCGATGTTATCAAATCCACAGATGTACAAGGAAGAAGCATCGAGAGAAGAAGAATCAATCTTAATCTTAGGTAATAAATCAATGCTACATACATTGAGAGCCAAACTGGTGTCAGTGAGAGATCACCAAATACCAATGTTATTAATATTAACTATAATCATTAGAAGATCCACTTGCTTTTGTACCTCTGGAGACAAGAGTTCCTATGGATAGAACACAATATTCAACAAATTTGCACAAATATGAGCCATTTGTATATTAACATCTTCCAGCCTAGTGAAAGAAGGCAAGAGGATCTTTTGCAAAGCTTCTTGAAGCATACCTTAGTAAATTAGAGCAGACTGAAGCAAATCCCATAATGAGATATTGGTAGGAGTAACCTGAAGTTGCTCGACAAGATCATAATCACTAGGTGCTTTAGTAGCAGGTTTAAGTGCTAGAGGAAGAATTGTTTGTGTTGCACAAATGGTTGCCATTGCACCAAAAGATCGACCTGTTAGTGTCTGATACAACTGCTAGAGTTAATGAATCCATAGGAGGCAGTTAAGCCATGTCACAAACCTGAGTGTTCTGTTGCACAACATAAGGAGACCAAGGGTGCACACCTTGCAACAATCCCCCTAATGCAAGCGAGGGGTTCAAACCCATGACCTAGACTCTAATACCAATTGTTGCACAAATGATTGTCGTTGCACCAAAATATCGACCTGTTAATGCTTGATAAAATTTCCAAATTTAATGAATCCATGAGAGGTGGTTAAGCCATGTCATGAACCCGAGCATTGTGTTGCACAACACAAGGATGCCAAGTGCACACACCTTGCAATAGGTTGAGAAGGTAGTAAAAAAGTCTAGGTTGATTCAAATTTTGTTGATTCCTCCTAGTGTTGTATGTATGAGCTACCTCATTATAAGAGGGAGTTGTAGCCTTCAAGAATCTCATGTAAATATTTGGCAAGTCAATAGTGACTGAGACCCCATGAATATAATGAATTCTCTTAGGAGATGGGCTAGCCAGAGTCATGTAAATGGCGAGTCTCTTAAGCCTTTGAGGACCTATAGAGTCTACAACTACATTTACAGACTCTTCGACTTGCGAAGAAGAAGTAGACAGTTGTGATGAAGAAGTCTATCCAGGAGATCTACAAATAGAAGGGGGTGCCTCTACGAAATTATCTAAGGCATCATCCAACATATCAAAATATTCCTTAGAAAAAGCATTATCCAAAGCATTAGAGTTTTAAAGAAAAAGCTCTAACATGATTTGATTCATGTTAGGTTCACCAAAATGTGAAGGAGGGGATTCAATACTCCCAAGTCCCAAGACAAATAGGGTCTAAATGGAGTGAATAGTCCTCAGTCACCTCAATGTATAAAGCTTAAGTGATGAAGGTACAAAATGAAAGAGACTGCAAAAATGTGCTTGAAGGAGAGTCTCTGATATGCTTTTGGACGAAGGACTTCGGGGATCAAAAGAGAAGATTACACAGGTCTCTGGAACAAGCCTACTAGCTCTCGACCAAAGGACATCAACTCAAGACTCGAACAAAATTGAGGTGCATTGTCATCTAAGGGACACACTGATGTCTCGTATGGGCAAAGAGTTAGACTTGTAAATAGAAACTCACAAAGTTTGCTATCTACCTAGAATCCAAAGTCTGACTATTTTACTAAGTTGATAAAAAGCTAAATTGAAGGGAAATGACAATAAGAAGAATACTTTATGAATCTAGACCAAATCAATCTAAATAACAAAGAAGGTAAGATACCAACTCACGTAAGGTCCTATGCTACAAAGCCTCCCACAAAGCTACATAAAAACAACCTGCACAAAAGGAAGATGAGGAAAAGTGTTGGGGTTGTTTCAGGGCTTACCTTGGTCAAACCCTCATTTTGGTGTTTCCACCTCCATAGACAATTAGATAGATAGAAAATAGACAAGACATCTAATACAATAGATGAGACACATGATAAAAAAACCCCACTATGGAGGAGAATGCATATCACAATATAAATAGACAAGAAAAGTATTTAGCAAATAGACAAGACAACAAAAAAAGAGTGTTACCAATAGTCTGTGGCTCAAAGGACTCTTAGCTTGATAGACGAGACGTTGAATGCTTGCAAGAGAGCCTTGGATGTTGACGAGATGTGAATTCGGTAGTGCTTTGCTGTAGAGAAGGGATGCAAAAGAGAAGAGAGTGAGAGAGCAAGTTGGAATCTGAAGAAATGAGAATGAATAAAAATAGAAGTGAAAAATGGAGTTTTGTGAGGTTGCATGACCGAGAAGAGCCATACACTTACAGGTTCTCATGATGAAGCGTGTCATCTCATGGAAAAAAGTTCATGAGATTCCCTAGTTTTGAAGCTTGACAGTTGGGATCCCCCAGGCTACATGCAGGCATGTTGCTCCGAGTGTTAGCTCACAACTTTGCAAGAAATGAGGTGGTGAACTACTAGCATTTTATCATTGTCTCTTATGGAGTTGAAATCGTGAAATTATGCCTCATAAGGATCTTGCCATAAATGCAGCTAGGTGCCATAAATTCAAGGGGCTAAATGCGCAAGTGTGAATTTTCCACGGGGTGCAATTTTACAACACTACAACTCCATATTTTTTGAGTTGTTGATTTATTTTCTTGCAATCTCCATTTGATAAATGCACTGCATAAAATATAATTTATAATTGAAATCAAATTTCTATTTTATAGTTATTCACCTTCATTTCTAACAATGACTATAGATTTGATTTAGCACAAGCAAGGGTTATAAATGAGGATATGATCTAATATTTGGGAATGCAATTTAAATTAAGATTTAAATATTAAAAATAAATGGATCACTTCTATAACTATAGAAGTGATGAAGATTACTTTCATGCCTATAGATTTGATTTAATACAAACAAGGGATGAAATTGAGGATAAGAACTAGTCTTTGGGAATGAGTGTAATTAAGAACATATAATGCATAGTTGTGTGGACACTCTTGATTAAAAAATGTCATTTATATGTTTTTACATAAATGTTAATCCAATCAAAGTGGTCCTAAATATAAGAGAAATAGGAATGGATATGCAATTTTCAACATTCAATATTAATAGATTATTTAAATAGTTTAATAATCATTCATTTATCATCAAATTAACAAGGTTATGGATAAGATGGATACCACTCCTCAAATGGAGATGGTGAAGTTGATGATGAATGAATTAAGACAATGACTAGTCTCAAGGATCTTAATTCTCTATAGGGTGGTAACTAATGTCTCCACCTCTCGGTGGTTTGTGTTGTTTGTCTTTGATGCTTTTAATATGTTTGTATCTATGCAAAGTCTACTTCTCGTACAACTCTATTGTACTAGCTTTTTGACATTTTATAATGGGTGGCCCCCTTTTACCCTGTCTTTAGTTTATCAAAAACATAAATTTAAAAAGATCACATTGTATTTTTCTTTCAAAGGTACAATGTAAGTTTTTTATTAAAACATTAGAGTGATAAATTGCACTTTCAAATTAACTATATATTAATATTCATAAAAAGTCAAAATTAATTTAAAAGACAAAAAAATACAAAATTGTAACTAATAACAAATTTAAATAATTAACATAAACACAATATTATAACAATCTTATAATATAAATATATTGAAGATATTTTGTACATTAATATTTATATATATATATTATAAATAAAAGATAGAAACCACTAAAAATTTCTTAATATAAATAAGTACAAGATACAAGAATAACATAAAATAAAGACAAACTAATAGTATGCATCAAAAATAGAGCAAAAGATCTAAAAGAGAAACAAAACAAGACAAAAAGAAAAAGAAAAACTAAAAACTACTTAAAAATAACTGCTCAATTCATCATAAGAATCCTTCAATTATTTTATTTTTAAACATACTAAAAAAATATTATTGTATATATTAATATTTCTATAATCTTAATAAATACTTTAATTCCTCCTAAACTTGTACTTCAATGTTCATTTTTTTGGGGACTAAAAAGGACAATTTATTTGACATATTTTCCTTTGTATGGATTCCATAATAGTAGAAAAAGGATGGTGTATTATTTAATGAGAGTAGGTCAAAATCTTAATACATGCATGGCATATGCATAGCAAGCAAAAGGAATATGTGACTTTATGTGATTATTTTGTACGATTAAAAGAGACACGTGAACTCTACTATTTTAATTTCGGCATCCTATGATTTCCAAGATCGTTTGATGTAACATGTCTCTTATTTTTACATAATAAAATATCCAACCATTCTTTACTCTTCATTATTTTCGGCTCAGTGGCAAACATTTGAAATTCACTCTCACAACCCAAATATCTTAAAAGGTGCTTTTAAAGTTTATGATGTCTTCCTTGTAAGGAAAAAATCATCTTTCCAAGTTTAAGGAAATGCAATTAAACAACATAATTAATTAACTAATAATTAGCCTAGTCTATAGGTTTGATTGGTATGTTGATTTAGAGTTGGACAATAATTTATCAAATTATTTATTATTTTATTTAAAATTATTTGTCACAATTTTTTGTCTTATTTCTTAAATTGTAATTTATTCAATGTATTAGACTAGTAATCGCATCTTGGTGTGCTATGGGTATGTAGAAGAGGTGTGGAATGTCAAATAGGGAAAATTTAAGCCTTTTTTGTTGCATAAATTTGTGTTACATGAACTCAATTGATTGGCCATTCAAAAAATGATATTGTTTGTGCAACAAAAGTCTCTAAAAATGAATGAAAGAAAACCTCTGAATCAAGAAGATAATGAAGGTCTATGAAGAGGGAGGGGGGAGAGAAAGGGAAAGAGAGGGATGGGTAGAGAGAGGGAGACATTTTAAGAGATGGTGGGGGAAAGAGGAATATAGAGGTAGAGATGAATATAAAGCGAGAGGGGAAGAGTGAGACAAATAGATAGAGGTAGATATGAAAATAGAATGAGAGAGGAAGAGGGAGACAAATAGATAAAGATATAGAGAGAGATAGAGGGAGAAACAAAGATAGAGAGAGATAGGGAGATAGAGGGGGAGAGATAAAGAAGGATACATAGAGAGGAAGAGGAAGAGGGAGAGATAGAGTGAGATATATGGTGAGATACCGTGATATAAAGATAGAGATATAAGGAGATATAGAGATA